>UCOH01011969.1:0-87763 GCA_900474275.1 Synergus japonicus | reverse complement strand
ATATATATATATATATATATGGAATTGTTGGGTTAATTTTGGTTACAAATATCGAGAATCTTGAAAATTAAATATCTTGACCTTGAAAATTAAACTCAAGGTCAAAATTTATGGTACAGTTAAATGGCCTTCTCGGTCCTGGTCAACTTTTGTCTAAACCATTTTTTTGTAGATAAAGTATTTTAGAAGATACTAATAGAGATTAAAACTTAGGGATACTCTGTGCAATTTTGATTTTCCTTGATTTTCCTGAACCCGGCTGTCATTCTTTTCATCAGCATTAAATTTTGATTATTTGAGAATTTATATTGAAAAAATTCATATTCGAAAATTACACTAAAGCATAACTTTCCTATTTTTGAATGAAATGAATTAAGGGCGCATGAATATGCCCCAAATTCTATTTTTCATAAAATTTAATATACATAAACTCATTTCACCTAATCATAATGTGCTATAATTTTTCGGTTTCCTAATTTCAATTTTTATTATTCATAATATTCATTATTCATAATATTTATTATTCATAATGTTCAAAAATAGAGCAAAACGAAATATATAAATAGGATAAATAGAGTCTAACAAGTCGAAACAGTGAAAGGAGAAGAAAGAAAAGAAATGAGAAGAGATAGAGGAAGGAAAGGAGAAAGAAGAAAGAAAAGGAAGGGGAAGGTGACAATGGAAAGATGGTAGATACATAGATAGAAGCTGAAGGAGAGGTAAAAAAAGGAAGAAAATAACAGAGGTAGAAAGAAGGAATATGTTATCGAGATTTTTTTTAAATAGGAAGAAAAATTCTTCCTTAAAAAAGGAGGCAGATTCTTCCTTGACTCTTATGGAAGTCTTCTTCTTTATAGAAAATTCTTTCTAAAATGAATAGTAAAAGGGAGAAGAAACATGTAAAAAAATAGTACATTGTGTTACAAGTGCGGAAATATAAGTTGAACATTCCACGAGTGTTACAGTTGAACTTCACACGAGTGAATGTTCAACTTCCCGTACATGTCACACACGATGTGTTTTGCAAAAAATACATGAAAATATGGCCACGCTATTCTCACAGTAGAGGAATCTAGAATTTTCCGCATGCTTTATGGACACGGAATCTGGCCATATTTTCATGCATTTTTTGCAGAAAAGTTATTAAAAGCCGAATTCTATGACAAATGATTATCTAACGGAATCGGAAATCACGTAAGAAGTTTCCCGGGTACTCCAATGAGATGAGGCAACAATTTTTTAGACAATTTGGCAACAATTTTTGTCGTTCATTAAGTGTCCCACCCGCGCAAAATTTTGTCCCTGTACCCGCAGAATGACGACCTCTAACCGTCTAACTGATCTACATGATTGCATGCTTTGTGTCTTAAAATTATAATAGAATTGCCTTTTATTCATCACGTACGAAGCAACGTGTTTAATTGAAAATTGAATAACAAAAAAAATCATCTCTACCAAAAATCACAAAACACAAGTCTGAAAAAAAAAAAAAAAAAAAAAAAAAAAAACATTTATATTAATTTCTTAATTAAAGATGTCATTTCATCAATTTTCTTAATTGAATATAATTAATATTAATTAAACTCTGTGATGGTGAAAATTCCTATTTTCAATTCAAATCAATAATTCATACTTGACAACAACAAAATAACTGGCAGCCGAAAATTGTCTATTAGGTTCGCAGAAGAGAAATTGCAGAAGATCCAACGATGTCACTCAAAACTCAAAATATGATTCTCTTGACCAAAAATACGAAAATCTCTAGACTATTTTGCTTAAAGGAACTCTGCCCTACTTTAGAGAATCTAATCTTTCACCGACGAACTTTAATTTTTGGCAAGCTTCACTCATTAACCAGCTCGATATTACGTCAAGACGATGACTTCTTCCTGCGACATGCTCAAAATAATTTCTTCTAGGGAATTTTTTTAACGTAACGAGATCAGCAGAAAAAAAAATTATAATTTTAGTTCAACTTAATTAATTATAAATGAAAAAAAAAAAAAAGGCTGGAGAAGACTAGGGTAAATTAATAAGATTATTTTTTTTTATTAAAAATCTATTCTCTCTTAAATATATAATATTTTCTTTCTTTCTTAAGAAAAGAAAAGAAAAGATACATTAAAATTGTCTATCTTTTATTTTCCTACAACACCTTCCTCCTAGCTCTCTTGCGAAGACTTTTCCGAAGAAGAAGAATCAGACTCATTCTTCTTTGGACTTGCCATTTCCTTCAACTCCTTAATCTTTTGTTCCTTAATATTTCCAGTCACCTTATCGTCTTTCTTATCTTCTTCACTCGTTCCTGCCTTACAATTTTGAACTCCATTAAAATTTCCAAATGCCTTATCATTTTCCAGACTCGTCGATTTCTCCTCGATACTCTTTGGCACGATTTGCATCATCGTGACTGGAGACTGCACCCTCCCAACAATTGTCTGCGAATATTGGGAGTCCTGAGAAGTTCCAAAACTTCCGGGGATATGATTTATTTGTAAATTTGGTTTTCTGAACCCCTTGCAACTTTCGTCCTCTGACCCCAGTCCTAGAACGTCTTCAATATTCATGGAGAAAGAAAGAGTGCTTAAGGAAGCATCCGGAACGAGAGAAGAGTCTTCAAAGTTTGGAAAGTCGTCCTTAAAGGATGGATGATCAGAAGATGAAGGTCCTTTCTCATTGGTTAGGGAAGCAGGTCCTTCCTCTGAGGAAATTTGCTTTTCCTCCTCATTTGGGGAGGACAATGTTATCTCCTCTTTCAATGAATTCACTTCTTCCTTTTTAGAAGAAGCAACTTTATCACTCGAGAGAGAACCCCCCTCTTTAAAATCTTCTTTAAAGTTCACCAAAGGTGGTTCTCGACTTTCTTCCTTAGTCTCAAAGATTACTTCTTCTTCCCCTGAAACTTCGCCGACTTTCTTTCTCTTCGCAGATGACATCCTAGTAGTTTCTGGAGAGGTTGGATCATCCAGTGAAATTGGAGAGCCTTCGAGAAATTCTCCATCTTCCAGTGAAAAAGAAGACTCTCTTTCACTCTCTTTATCCTTATCTCTCTTCTCTTCAGCTTCCTCCCTTTGTCTTAATACTCTTCCTTCTATTTCTATCTCTTCCTCTTTTAGCTTCCCTTCTATCTTCTCTTCTTCCGCCATAATTCCATTTCCTCTTCCTCCTTCACTTCCTCTCTCCTCAACCTCTTTTAGACTCTCTGGCCCCTCCAAACTTGTCACGTCCTCTATCACAACTCCCATTGGAGTTCCAGGTAAAGCCAAAGGTTCCCGAATACTTATACTTTCTCCTGAATCACTGGGATTATCCACTCCCAAGTTATTCTCGGGAGCTACTTTTCCGACATCTAGAGGACTTTCGTCCTCTACACTAGTTATAAAGTTCAGATAACTATTCTCAAGCATTGGATCCTCCTTAGAGAGGAGAAGGAAGTCAACTATAGGACCAATTTTCGGATTTAGGCCCAAATGGAACATGGGTGGTTTCAGGAAAATGTGTTCCAGCTCTGATTGGGGGAAACCATTGGGAATGTCGGAGGGAAAGTGAATCTCCTCACTTTTTTTTTGAAAATTTTTCGATCCTTGGATCTTATCCAGCTCGTCATCCTTTCTTACACTTCTATCCTTTTCATCATTTCCTACACTTGTCTCGTCCCTTTCTTCATTTTCACCTTCTTCAATTTTATCTCCCCCTTCCTGTTTATCTCCTTTTTCCTCTCTTTCTTCCTCTCTTCCAGGTGGTTCTTTCTTTGTAAAATCCTTCCTCTTTAATTCGAAGATTGGAAGAGGTACACAATCGTGAAATTCTCCTGTGTGTTGAAGTCCGTTATCAGCGAAGGCGTTTTCCAAAGAAAGGGTTGTTTTTTGGATGGCGTCTTCTCTCTTCAAACGTTTTCTGGCATTGTATCGACGATAATTATTTTGTATGGTTGTCGCTGCCTGTGTTACTTCCTCTATTGGTGACAAATGCGACTCTGTTATTGTCCCAGGCTCGACCTAGGCAACATTTTCACAAAGAACTTTTTTATACAACCAGGTGCGGCTGTTTGACAAATACGTGCTGGACTTGTTAAGTGACTTCCGGTTCGTTTCAATTGACCTACCGACTCTTGTCACATGGATTACACACCACGCGATACGTGCTTTGTCAGCTTAGCTTCTATATCGTTGAACGACGACCTTCTCATTTTGTCTTTTGAAAATTCATGAAAAAAATCCTTTTTGTTGATGTTTTCTTATTTTCGAAATTTTTCAAATTGATTCATGGTACTTTTTCTTACGTTTTTTTTTTTTTTTATTTTCAACGAACTAGAAGTCTCTTAGAGTATTTTAGATGATGGTCACAAAATCCTATTGCAAATACTTTTTACATTTCGCATTATATGGAAATTCCAATTGCGTCTATAGTTTGCAAATTTTTTTTCGATTTATCGGAATACAAATATCAACAACAAACATTTTTCAAAGTTCCCACAACCTAAAATTTATAGTTGTGTAGTTAATAGCATAAATTGATTCGGCTTTGTCCGAGATTTTAAGAGATTTCATTGGATTTCAATGGATTTCAATGGATTTATAGTGATTTTAAGGAATTTCAAGGGATAGAAAACACTTAAGTATTTTAAGAAGAGTTGAAAGTTGTTATCAAAAGGCTTTTTCAGAAATTTCACAAGATTTTCAAGCATTTCAACTGATTTAAACGAATTTGGAGGAATTTAAAAAGATTTAATGATGGTTAAAAGATGACTTGGCATCTATATATATATATATATATATATATATATATAAGGCATTTTAAAGGATTTCAACAGATTTTTAGAATTTTTAAAAGATATCCTGAAAATTTTTAAGTTTTCGAACTTTTTATATTAAATTTTCTTTTTACATTTTTAATCTAATTTTTATAATCTTTTTAAAAACATTTTAAATAACTAGAAACTTTGGGTAAATTCCTTGAAATCATTTAAATTCTTAGAATTATTTAAAACATCTTGAAATCGTTAAAACAATTTCGAAATCCCTTAGAATTCATTAAAATGACTTGAAAGATTTTGAAATCATTTAAATCCTTTAACTTCCTTAAAATCATTTTAAATGGCTTGAAATCTGTTGAATATCTTTTGAAATCTTTTGAATTCCACTGAAATTCATTATATACATTTGAAATATCTTGAAATCTCTTAAAATTTTTAGAATTCTTTAAAAAAATTTGTAATCTCTTAAAGTCTGTTTATTCTAGTTCCGACAAATCCTTAGAACCCCTTTTAAAATCTCATGCATTTTCCTGAAATCCTTTAAAGTCTATATACGAAATCCCTTGAAATCTCTTAAAATCTCGAGAAAAGTCAGCAGGTAAATTTCTGCTAGTATATTATGTATAAAAATAAAATAGTCTTCACTAATTTCCAGTAGATTATTCTTCATTAATTAAAATCGTGAGAAAAGAGTTTAAGAATTACATGAATTTATTTAAAATTCCTATAAATTTTTTTCTACTCTTTATCATTGTACTTTATCATTTTACTTCTATAAATTTCAGCGATTCAAGTTTAAAGAGAATTGTTTTCCAGCAAATTTTGCAGACTTGTGACCATCATTAATTTCAAAACATCGATTCCAATTTACATGTCTAAAATTACACCTATAACTAAACTACTTATTCGAAGCTCTTACTACTGCAAAGTGCAACAAGCAGTTACGCAATTATTGAATTGAAGAAGTTCTTATATGTACAGACTTGTAGAAACTAAACTTGATTCAATTATCTTCTGCTTGGTAATTTACGACAGTCATGCAATAATAAGCACTCAAGGAGATGATGCAGTCTTTTACAGACTCGAATCCAGGGATCTAATATATATGTATACATACATAAATTGAATCATAATTTGATTGATATAATTTTCAAGTCCTCATTCATCTAACTGATTATCAAGGAAACATTCTTTTCAATACAGAAGCTTTTTTTTCACAAAAAAAATATATACATAATATATTTTATTTTGAATTCACTTTTTTTATTGAGATTTTAAAATTCTATAAAATGTATGGTAATTTTTAGGAATGGAAAAAAGTCAACAGAAGAAAAAAAAATTGTTTTTGTAAAGTTCTGCAAGATTATCATAACAACTTTTTGAATTATCCTCAAAAATCTAAAATTCAAATTTTGAGCCAAATAACGCGATATGAAAAAAAGTTAAGTTATCAAAATTGTTGATTTTACAAAGAAGACCGAGTTCATATGAAATCGGACCGTCTGAGTCGTCTGATCCTTGTCATGTCACGGAATTTTTTGAGGATATTGTTTTCTAAAGTAAAATATGAGACACGTATTTTTTTTTTGTTCAACAAATTTTTTTCACGAATTTATGGCTACATTATATGAATATTAAGGTGAATTATGTAAGAATTAATGAAACTTTTCTTAAAAATATTGTATCTTGGGAACCAATAAAAAGTCATTCCTGTTTTCATTTCTTTCTATTTTTCTTTTAATAATTATCCATCTTCCAAGAGAAAATAAAATATCAAAGGTAAAGTGAATTGATCCAAAGGAAGTGCATCACAGGTCACTGGGAATTGTATATATAGAATGTTTTCTCAAGATGATTTTTTTTATAGAACTAATACGCGTCATTGGCTCGCTTTTTTTTCTTTTTTCCCTGTCTCAAAAAGTAGCGTCATTCTAAAGAATCTAGACTTACGTAAAAAGGGAAGTCTATAGAGCTTAAGGTAACGTCAGTTGAGTCTAAAAGACGAATTGGCGGTCAAACCTTGGCAAAGACAACTTAGCTCTTCTCTCAAAATAATTGCTGCTCAATACTTGCTGTCATCAATTCTCAGCGTTCCAATTTTTCTTCACTAATCCGTTTATTTTAAACCGACATTTAAAAATTTCCTTTGAATATTTTATCACATTATGGAGCCTCCAGGTTTTTGAGGAATAAAAACCTAAAATAAATTAAATAAAAAAAAAAATAATAAACCTTTTTAATAAATAATTTATTAAAATTCGATAAGCATTTTTTAAAAAATAATCGACAAACTTAATATAACGATATTGTTAATTCAAGGGTCAGAGGTGAAAGAGTCGTTATTTATATTTTTATCTCTCCTTATAAAAAGAAGAAAAATCATCATCTTTAAAGCGCAATTTAACAGAGGCACATAAAAAGAAGAAATTTTATAAGACTCGTGACTTTTTTTTATACTTTATTGCGTCCCACGTGGAGTTTTACTTGGAGAGAATAATGCTTTCTTAATGTCTCTTTCAAGAACAGAAATGATGATCAATTATTGTCATTTTTTATAATTAATTGTTCTCCTTTTTTTTAAGTCAGTGGAAAAATTTAAACCAATCAAAAAACACCAAAAGATTTTCATATAGAAGACAAATCATAAAGAAATTCGTTTTTTTATTTTTTATTTATTTTCTTTTTCATTTATCATTTTTAATTTTTTTTATCGATCGACCTGATTGCAATACAAGATATTCTTGGAATAGAAATATAATGGGATCCTGAAAATACAAAATGTATATTATCAACACATTTTTCAATCAATTCGAGCGAAATGTCATGTTTGAAGGCTATGAAACTGAATATAACTGAAAATCAATATTTACAAAGTTGCTAAAAGAAGTTGACATCGCGTTGGAAGAAAGCATGTCTTATTATTTAAAATTGCGTTTTAAGATCAAATATTGAAAAGAATCCACTTGAGATTTCAATAATCTAGTTTTCATAGAACAATAATTTCCAAAAATATCCTTTGTAAAAAAGACGTTTGAAACATTCGAAATTTAATTGAAGCTGAAAGCTTCACTTTGAGATAAGATAAAATGTCAAGGTTTAAATTTTAAAAGCGTAGAAAATGAACAAATCGAATTTCGAATCTTTTAAATGAAATTAGAAAGAAACTTAAAAGTTGAAATTGAAAAAGAAATTTAGTTTCAAAAGCTCAAGCTCATATTTCCAAATCTCAGAATTGCAAACTTGAACGCTTTCATTTTTAAATCGTAGAAATTTGAATTTTAAATTTGGAAGCTTCCAGATTTCAAATTTTTAAATTTGAAAGTTTCAAACGTAAAATTAAATTGACTCGGAAAGTTCAAATTTAAAATCGTTTGAAGTTGGAAAAACTTCTAATTTCAAAGCTTCAAACTTTGAAAAATTAATGTATAATAATAATAATAATAATAATAATAATAATAATAATTTAATAATATTTAAAAATATATACCTATAAAGATTATAGTGAATATTATTTGAGAAATTAAACAATAACTTTTACAGCGTTTTTTTTAATATAAATTTGTAATATATTAATATTTCATAATACATATATGTGTTTGTATATTTACAGATCAGTTACCATCAGAATTACGAGATTTTATGGGATTATAAAGTAATTTTAAGGGATTTGACTACATATTTTGTCGAATTGTAAGTAATTTGAGAATGTTTTAGGAGATTTTAAAGCATTTTACGAAATTTCATGAGATCTTAAGGTATTTCAAGAGATTTCATGGAATCTTGAATAATGTTAAGAAATTGAAAAGCGGTTTACGAAATTTATAGAGATTTTAGAAATATTAAGTGATTTCACGGTATTTCATATATTAGTAATTTTAAAAGCATGTGATACTTTACCATAAGAACGAGTTATGTATACCAATAATTATACATTCGTAATAATAAATATTTTTAGTAAATAAGATGAGTCAATAAACCTTGGTGTCTACATGAGATGAAGGTTTATTGACTCTTATTTGCTAAAAATAATTATTATTATGAATGTATAATTGGTATAACTAATTTGTTCTTATGGTAAAGTATCACATGCCCTTAAGGACTTTTAAGAAATTCAAGGGATTTTACGAAATTTCAGTGGCTTTTCAGGAATTTTTTTAGAGAAATAAAATAAAGTGGAAAAGCTCTTCAAAGTGAAATCTTGGAAATGTGAGATAATCTTAAGAACCAGAAGATTAAAATCTGCTTTCTCTGACGTCTGACTTAAACGTGATTATCTACTGTTTGTGACGACAAGACGTGTCGTATATAAACACGAGAATAATAATTCCTGAATTGCAAGCTCAGATGCACGTTTGCTGCTATACAAAAGCCTCGAATAACGCGAACTGAACATGAATTGAGGTCAAATTTCTAAGCAAATCTTTCGTCCTTTCTTTAACAATAAACGTCACGAAGCAAAAGCTTTCAACGAAATTGGGTCAAATTTAAAAAATAATATTTTTTAAACAACAAAAAAAGCTCAAAAGAGAAAAACAGAAATTCAGTTTCAATTTCCAGCCTTTCGATTTTGAAAGCATTTGATACTTTTTAATACACAACATCTTATAATTAATAACTTTTAGTGTCTTTATATTGAAACCATTTTTATTATAAATTATTAACTAACTTAAATTTTTATTATACATATTTCATTTCAAGATAAAATCGATTAATTTTTGGATTTTGCTTTGAAAGTTTGCACAAATTTCAATTATTTTTGCAAGTTGAATGATTGGCCTGAATTCCGAACGAGTTTCATTCACCGCCTGCATTATATATCAGATTGACGTTGGAAGGGGTTGATGAACTCAAAAGTGCTTACCAATGGATAACAAAACGTGCTTTTCTAGAATATACTCTTATTTCGCTAAGAAACTTTTCAAACAATTTTAGAATGAATGCGTCATCTGTACTTTTTTATTTTTTGTCTCTTCTGCGACGTCCTCCTATCCATATCTAATGATAATTCACAAGAGTCAAGAAAGTCAGGACTTTGCCAAAAATAAGAAAAAATAAAAACCTGTCACATTTACTCAAAGTTTTTCAACAAATTTCACAGAAGAAAACACCATATAATCTCTTAAATCGCATTTTAAATTGGACTCTTCAGTTAAAGGAACGTCTAAATCTTACGAAAAAATATTATAGAAAAATCAGTATAGGTCTATAATGATTTTTCTATAATTCTTTCACGATAACAAGAAATAATCATATAAAAATAAATAATATTAAAATATTGATAATTGTCCTATAATGATTTTCCTTAAAATCGCGAGAAAAGTGAGAGAATAAAAAATAATTTCCTATAATTTTTATCTATAACTAGCAATTATTTCTCGTTTTTGCTCAGCCTTTGCTAGTAGAAAAAATAATTTCGAATTTTTCATTCTTGAAATATAAAATTATGTAATTCTTTATCTAATTTCAGCCATAAGTCTCATAAAATTCCTTAAAATTACGAAATATCACGTAAAATCCATTGAAAGTCCTCAAAATAAGTTAATATCCCGTAAAATATCTTATACAAGTATTTAAAACTAGCTGTCAAGTTGTGTTATATTTTATAGACGTATTTTAATTTGAAGAAAAAAAACGTAGAAACGATCAGAAAGAGAATTGAGTTGATTTACAATAAAATAACAGATGTTTAGGAAGAAGAAAACTCTTACTGCTCCTTTCGAAAATATATTCCTTCCGAATTGTAAAGGTTTTATGGTGTCACGTGTTTAGGATTAGGAAGACTTGGATCTTCTGATAATTTTTACTGAAGTTTATTATATACTCATAAAAAAGGACAGTTTGCCGACTTGAGCCAAAACATATTTTGGAAAGTAATGAATTTTACTAAAGTACCATAAACCCTCTCGAAAGGAAAGTTTAGATTTAAGCGTCACATTTTGGAAAAGTGGGAGAAAAACCCGACGCGTTTAAGTTTAGGACATTTTGTAGTTTGTCAAACGAGTTAGTTAGAATTTAGAGTTCAACCGGGACACTAGCCTTATTGAGTTCTCTGCGAAATGTTCGCCGGTTTCTTAAAAGGTTAATTTTATACCTCGAATTTATATATTCAAGTTTCTCTTTTCTCAACAATATATTCTTCTTATTTTAACTTAAATAGTTGTTGTTTTTCAATTTCACCCTTTCCCATGTCCTAAAAATAAAACATTCAAAAAGTTGTATAAACTTTTGTACTCACTCAATGAGCACTTTGCTTCCTGCAAGCAAATCAGGAAGAATTCTTTACATCAGTATTAAATTTCGATTATTTGAGAACTTATATGTATTCAAAAAATTAATTTTTGAAAAATAAAATTCACCATAACTTTCTTATTTCTCAATGAAATATGCATTGATCATAAAGGTCAATCGAGTCGTCTCGACACAAAGAATATTTTTGCAACACCCACTTCTAAAGTTGCACTTTATGTGCCCCTAAGTCATGTGTAAAGTAGGTCTTTAAAGCACAGTAACGTCACTGTAGATAATGTACTTTCTTTACGCACAGCTGACAATTTTACACATTTTTCGCAAATTGGTGACTGTAATCACAACCAGATAACTCTGGTAAGCAATTAATCTAAGGTACACAATTTATTATATTATTTATATTATATTTATTTATTATTATTATATTTATATTATATTATTTACTATTATTTTCCTTAGGTCAACTCAAAATGTTGATTATTTCAAAAATCAGTTTTAAAAAATACAATTAACACTCTTATTTTTTAATGAAGTGCAGTAATTATGTAGGTCAATCGATTCGTCTTAATTTTTACGAAAATTATAAGAGTACACCGAACTTGTAAAATTAAATTATTTTGTTAAACCATTGTAAGAAATTCAACTAGGTATATAGTGGAATAACTATGCATAATTCCATCAATTTATCTCTACGCGTTTTCAACAAATTGCTGAATCGTGACAAGCACACACACACACACACACACACAATTTTTCAGGACATCATATTAGATATATTGCCCTTGAAATGTGTTTAAAAAAAAACCTTTTTTAGGAAATCTGCTTAATTTTTCCAATAATATTATTCACCAACCCGAGATATATATTTTGAAATATTTTTTTGCTTCATTAATAATTCATTTTTCACCATCAAAATAATTATTTTTATCACTTTAAATTATTTTCTATAATAATGTTTTTATTAGTCATCATTTTGACAACGAAAATAAACTGAAGATAGTTTTCGAATTCGAATTAAGATAGAATGACTTTACTATAATTATTTTTTATCCTTAGGTAAAGTGGACCATTTTCTAAATTATATATAATTTTTTTTTATAATGACTTTTCTACCATTATTTTCCCATAATTACGAGAAAATTAAAGGAAAATAAAATAGGAATAATAATTTAATTAAATATCAAAAATAAAAATTAAATTTTTTTTCCTAAAATTACTTTCCTATATATATTTCTTTAATGTAACTGTTTACCACAAGATAAACGTACCAAAATAAAAGAGTAAAATAAAATTTTCTTCTTGTTTTTGTTTTGGAATTATGTACCCATGTATTACAAAAGAAGTGAATGAAATGTGAGTCAGCTGCCCTCGACTCTCCATGATAGGATAGGCGAGAAGATCGGGTTGGAAAAATATTATCATAAATCATGATGTGGCCTTCTGATCGAAATAACTTACGCTATTACGTCACTTCCACCCCTCGGGAAAAATGAATCAAAAAAACGAAAGTCTACTAAATTCCACCTTTTTTTTAATTCTAAGAAAAATTAACAGCTATTAAAAATTTATAGTGGGCGGCTAAAGTGGCGAAAATGAAACTAAGAGACTCTAATAATAGAGTAAAATATAAACTATGAAAAGACGAAGGGGACGAAGAATAAAAAATAATTTAAAAGTGACATATTAAAATCAAAAAGTTTAAACTTGGGAGAATTAGGAATTTGGGTGAATTTAATAATATTTTATTATTACAATTTGTGAATTTTGAATCCGTATTTCAAAACATCTACATTTCGGGCCCTTGTAATTTGATATTTATTTTATATATTATTAGTCCCCTAATTTTTTAAAAATTTAAAGTCATTCAATGTGAAATTTTAATTGTTTAAAAATTTTTTATTCCTTTGACGTTAAATTAAAAATCTAGATTTTCTCAGATTATAATTTTCATTTTTTCAATTTATTTTTGTTTTTTCCAATTTTTTTTACACTTATGAAGTAATTTTCAGTTCATTCAACTTTTCACTGATTGTGGATGCGGGTCATGTTTACTACCGTATCAAAACATGGAAAGAATGAAACTGACCTCGACCTTGATTTATCATGAGGCTAAATATATTTATTATCGTGATTAGAATATAGATCAAACCATTGAAAGTTAATTTTAATGAAAAATTGTTTAAATTTTAATAAATTAAAAAATTTAATTGTTTAATTTTGCTTTAAATTCAAAAATAAATTGGTATGGAGATAAAAATTTGTTTAAATTAAATAATTTAAAAGAATTTTTATGTAACGTCTAAAAAAGAAACTACTACAAAGTTCGAAGTGAAAATCAAAAAAGACAAATAGATGCCAATCTCAAAAGATTCGTTTGTTTAGAAAGTATTCTCGCTTTACAAAATGAAAATTCCTACATAAACATCCGCTTTAACTAGACTCTGTTTAGAATAGAATAAATAATATGCAGATGGGAAAGTGAACTGTTGACTTCTCTGCCTAAATCATTTTGGTTGCACATTTACTATTTTGGCTTTTATCCCAATTCAATAAATCAATCAAATTTTTAAAAAGAACCTTTATAGTAGAGATACAAGAAATAATAAATATAATTTTAGAATAAAATATTAAAAATTGTTTCGGTTCAGAAACAACAAAAAATTCTCAATTTTAAATTTTAAATATTCAAAATTGAAATTCTCTGAACTCTTTTGAAATCTTTTGAAATCACTCAAATCGCTTTGAAGTTTCTAAATAGTAGATCGCATTGCACCAATTCTATTTCTAATTTAAAGACTTCCTCCCTGCTCAAGAATTTCAACGACGAGCTCTATCATCAATCATAAGATTCAGAGGTCTAGACCTCGCTGATAGGAAAAATGCATATCAACCCATATGCAGTGACTAGGACGTTCGCTAAATGCAAATGCTAACTAGTATTGCAAGACAGTACATTCTTTATGCAGTGACACTACGATTGCAGTGCGTGTAGAGCGAGTCTAAGAAATGAGGAAGACAAGCACGTAGCTTGATGCAAAATGAGAATAAATTACTCACCACAAAACTCTCTTGGATCGATGGTATGCTGTCCAGAGTTGAACTACGACATTGTGTGCTCTGCAAACGTCTTCTAGTGAGAAAACCTCGGACTCCTGAAAACAAGCAATCTTTTATCAAATCCTTTTATAACAATAAAAAAATCTGCCCGCGTCACGTTTCGCGCACTTGCGCCCTACGAAACGCTTGCACCTATTTGTTTTTAAATTACTACAAAATAGAATGGAATGCAAACGAAAGCTAATTTACTTAAAGTTCTATCGACTTTAAGGAGCACATTCTCATCAGGGCACTCGCGCTTTGTGCTCGGCTTTGTGCTCGGCTTTGTTTAACAATATTTTTCATGATTAAAACGAAAACTACTCATCCTGTTGAAAAATGGCCAAATTATGTTTCTTATCATTTTCTCTGTATCTCGCGTTATTTGGCTCAAAATTTGAATTTTAGATTATTGAAGGAAATTCAAAAAGTTATTATACCTATCCTATAGAGTGTTCAAAAAGAAACATTTTTCATCTTTAGACTTTTTTTCACATCGTGCGTTTTTTGGCTTCTAATTCAAGTTTTATTTCATTTTTTTGGATATTCAAAATGTTATAAGTCTTTCAATTTTTGTATTATCCAAAAAAGTCATGAAGAAAAATTGTTCGGCTTTTTGAGTACTACGAGTATCCGTTATTAGAATTTTTAAATTAAAAAAAAAGTCGTTTCAAAAATTTTCAAAATGCTCCAACTTTTTGAATTTTTATCCAAAATGGCTGGCCAACGAACTTGACCTTCATTTTGGGACACTAAAAGAGTATACCAAAGGACAATCCAATCGGTCAATTCTTTCGAAAGTTATCGTGCTTACAAACTAAAATCTACAGGAGAGCCAAAAAAAGTTTCATTAATACATTGGAGCGCCACAGTTAGACAATTTTTGAAACAACTTTTCAAACCGGAAAATTTGAATTACGCGCGTAGCAAGTTCAGAGCATATAGAGAATGTTGTTTCTCAGCAGAAAATACAAAAAAAAAAAAACGATTTTCGAAAAAAAAAAGTGGACTTAGACACTTTTCTACTGAGAGCGTCGAATTGAATTTTATCTTAGAAACTCACCAGCTTGGATTTTCGTAGCAGCAGATATAAAAGTACTAGTATCAGAGGAACTACTCTGGCTCTCAACGGATTCGGGAAGGTATATATGATACTCTTTCTTCTCTTCAAGTTTCAGAGCATTCGTTACAACTTCTGCTTTTGGCATCTCTTCAGTTTCCAACTTCAATTTTTCCTCTTTTTTAACATTTTCCTCTTTTTCAACATTTTCCTCAGTGCTGATGAGATGTCCTTCTTTTGATCGAAGATTAGCAGAGCTAAGACGTCTTGTTGTACATTGACTAGCAGATCTCGATTCAACAACTTCAGCATCATTCTTCTGTGTTTCCTCCTCTTTCTCTTCTATTTTTGCCATAGCAAGTATTTCTGAAGATTTTCTACTCTCCTCTCCCACTTCCTCAACTTTCTTTACCTCTTTCTGCTCTACCCGATCTTTCCCAAACTCTTTTTCCCTTTCCATATCCTTTTCTGACTTTTTTATCTTCTCCTCTGCCTCTTTATTTTCGTCTCCAGAAGTTGTCAGATAGGCTTCAACCTTTACGCAAATATCTTCCTTAACCACAACTTGTTCCTTAATCATCTCCTCTGTGACTTCCTTCTCTGATCCTTTGTTACCTTCAAAACTTTCCCCTTTTTTTATTTCCTCGCTTTCACCTTTTTCTTCCTCTATTTTCTTCATATTCTTTCCCTCTTTTTCCTCAAGATCTACATTTTCTTCCACCTCCTCTTCCTTTACCTTTTCTGTAACTTCTACCTTTTCTTCAATCAGACTCATTTTCTTATCATCCCTCTTTTTTTTATTCATCTCTCCCATAATCTCAACTTCTTTAACCTTCTCTTTGAGTTCAACTTCATCCTCTTTTTCTTCCTTACTCGCCACTTCTTCCAATTTCTCTTCAAGTTCAATCCCCCTCAGATGATTATCTTCTTTTTCCTCTATTTCTGAACTATCCTTCACGTTATCTTCTTTCTCTTCTTTCTCTTCTTTCTCTTCTTTCTCTTCTTTCTCTTCTTTCTCCTCTTCCTCTCCCTTCTCCTCACTCTCCACCTCCTTAAAATTCCCATTTCCTTTCTCCTCCAAACTTTCCTCTACCTTCTCATCCTTTCCTTCAGATTCTGGCTCTGTAATCGAAACACTCTCCGTCTCCTCACTCTCTCTCCTTTCCACTTCCTCATCCGTTATCTTAAAAGAAGATACAGTCAAATCCTGAAGAGAATCCAAATTCAATTCTGGAACAATAGGTATACCTGGATCGAGGGAAAGACTCACATTCGACTGATCCGTCATTGTTGTCTCCTTAACTTCATTCGTAGACCCAACAGACCTCCCAGTACTTTCCTCTACCTCCAGAGAATTTTCCACAACATCCGTAGCTTCAAGAACTCCATCCGTGATGCTCGTCTCCTTAGTCTCATCCGTACCTTCAGAATCAGTGAGTCTTAAAACTTCAGGCGAAGAATTCTCAACTTCTTGGAGTTGGTTCTCCTTCTTTAATTGAAGTTTCTCCTCCTCTTCTTTCAGAGCCGAAGTCATAACATTTAGGACCTTCAATTCCTCCTCATCAATCTTCTCTTCCTGATCTTCTCTCATCTGCTTCATCTCTTCTCTTTCCTTCTTTATTTCCTCCAACTCTTTTAACTTTACCTTCACCTTCTCCTCTTCTATTATCTGATCCAGATCTTTATCATCTTCCTCTTTAATCTGGCACAAATCTTGATGAGGAATCATTAGATCATGTCCAATTTTCATATTTGGTAGACTTATATCCATTGAGGAAGTATTACCAATATCGAGTTCAACAATTTCTCCAAAAACTTGTAAATTTCGCTGTGATTTCTCCTCCTCTATCTTTTCCTGACTTCTTTCCTCCACCTCCTTTTCATCATCTCCATCTTCGAGCTTTTTACTCTCGGTTGGGATCAATATTGACCGAACTTCTCCATCTTTTACCTCTATTTCAAGAGTGTCGGAATCTGGAGAAGGAATCCTATCTGGAATGATAACTGTAGTCACCGAATCTGGAATTTCACAAGGAGAACCTTCTGTTAGAACATAGGAGAAGGGAATAGATTTTTTAGAAGAACTAAAATCCTCTTCCTCTTGCTCTTTCTCCTTTGAGTTTTTTATTTCACTCTTCGAGTTTTCAGTTTTCTTCTCTTCACTTTCCTCCTCTTTTCCTTCCTTGTTCTCCTTTTCCTCCTTCTCTTTCACTTCCTTTATCGCTTCCTCTTCCTTTAATTTCCCTTCACCTTCGACCTCGCAAACCTCATTCTTCAAAGTCTTGCAAATCGCCATTTTCTCCTCTCTCAACTCAATCTCTACCTTCTCGACCTCATCTTTCGGATTGGAGATCTCCGTCTCTATTGGTTCACCCAAAAAATTCTCGATCCTTTTCTCCATCTCCTCTAACTCTTTTAACTTCTCCTTAACACTTTCACCCAACTCAACCTTTCTCTCTCCAAGTATCTCTCCAATCCTTCTTTCTGAATCCTCTACCTCCTGGAGTTTATCCCTCATACTCAACTCTACATTATTCTTATCCTCAACCACTTCATCTTTAGTATCTAGAAGACTCTCGATATCTTTTTCCACCTTCTGGATCTCTAGCAACTGTTCCTTTAGTCCTGAGGGGCCATCTTTAACTGTCTCACCCTCCTCCTCTGGCTCTAGAGAATCGGGTCTTTGAGGAATATCTATAGGCTCTGGAGTTACATTCAAACTATCTCTAAACACCTCTTCCACCTCTGATTCGACTCTCTTTAATTCTTTAGAAGTTAAGGGAATAATCTCATTATCAATTTCTTTCTTCTCCTTTTTATCTCGATTTTCTATAACTTCACTTCTCTCTCTCGTCTCATCTTCCTGTTCTTTCGTATCCTTCAAACTCCTATCTTCCCCAACTTCTTCATCTTTATCTTCTCTATCTCTAATATCTCTTATATCACGTTTATCTCTTTCTCCAATATCTTCCTTCTCACGCCCTCCTTCTTCACCTTTAACCATCATCTCCTTCTTCTCTTTCAAATTGGAAGAACTTCCAGGGGACGAAAGCACCGGCAAGACCAATTCCTCCTTCACCTTCGCTGACTTTGCCACTTCCGGTGAAATCGGAGGCAAAACAAAATTATCAGAATCACTCCGAGAAACACTTCTCGAGTAACTTTTGGAGGAGAAAGGTCTCA
Organism: Synergus japonicus; assembly: GCA_900474275.1. Lineage (NCBI taxonomy): Eukaryota > Metazoa > Arthropoda > Insecta > Hymenoptera > Cynipidae > Synergus > Synergus japonicus. Next base: position 69,422 of record UCOH01011969.1, on the reverse strand, counting down.
CAACCGGAAGCAAGACATCTGAAGTCTCCGAAAGTCGATTCCTAAGATCCTTTGCCGAATTTGATCTCCTCACTGGAACCGTAAAAGCTGAAGAAATCCCCTCAAGGAGAGTCTGCGTCTCATTTAACTTCATCTCCAAAGCATTTCTTGACCCAATCGACTCCACCTCCGATTTCAAAGTTTCCACGTCCTCAAGCGAATCATTTGGTGTATCCAGTTCCGAAACCTGCGACTTCTTCTTCTGCTTCTTTAACCTTGAATTTTCTTTCGATTCATTAGATCTCGAGCTTTCATTAAGATCATTGGATTTGGAAACAGATTCTTCTTTAGATTTAGAACGTTCTTTGACGTTAGAACTTTCCTTGGATTTAGAACTTTCCTTAGTTTTAGAATGTTCTTTGGATTTAGAACGTTCCTTATATTTAGAACTTTCCTTGAACTTAGAGTTTTCCTCAGAGAAATCTCCCTTCGCACTCAGAGAGTTTTTAAGTTCCTCAATCTTTTCCTTAATGATTGGAGTGGTCTCGTCAATAACTTCCTGGACTTTTTCAACGTAAGTCGGCGACTGGAGTTCCTCGAGACTCCTAGTCATTGCGAACTTTTGCACCACGTAATCCTTCACTCTGTCCATACTTAGCCCTCGCGAACTTTTCCTCTCTGAGTTTCTCCTTTTCTCTTCCTTCTTTTCCTCCGTTTTCTCAGCTCTTTCTCTTCTTTCAGTCTTTTGTCTCCTTTCACTTTTTTCACTTCTTTCACTTCTTTCACTTCTCTCATTCTTCTCTAGATACCTTCTGCCCGTACTTTTCAAAACCTCCGACTCCATTTCTGTCATTTGATTTCGAAGGTTCCTCCTTTCCCTACTACTTATCCTATTCTTTCTCAACTCATTCTTTATGTCCTTCACCGTATTTCCAGGCAAGGTTGGAATTTGAGAAATGATCTTGGGACCATTCCGTATTCCCGAATTTTCCCTAAAATCTTCTTTCCTCCTCGAGCTCCTTTTCTCAGGAGTTCTATGTCTTCCAAAATGCTCCGACCTTCTTTTTTCCTTTTCCGAAGCTAATTCTCGAACCTCTTCGGTGGAAATTTTCCTTCCTTTGTCTCCGAAGATGCTTCTGTGTCGGTCGAGTACTTTCGCTGTTTCGTTTAAGGACCAGCCACTATGATAAACCAAATCTCTGGGGTTTTTTTCATCCTTGAAGGCATCCCTTCTTCGGAGGACTTGGCTCATGTCCCTAAGAGCTTGTAGATTCTTTTCGTCAACTGAGAGGCTTCTGGAAACGCTACATTGTTCTCGGATGTGGAGAAGCTTTTCAAAGTGGCGTGCTGCGAAAACGTAGATATCCTTTGGACGATGGCGAAGTACTTCTCTTGTGAGGCCTTCCACGGCTGCTGCTAAACCCTGAGGCACTCGGGGAGCCACCAGGAAGCCTTCGGGGACATTTATGTCTTCAGTTGAGGTCGCCATTTTACCGCGATCTTAAAAATTGCAAGAAAATACTTATAATTGAATCATTAAACAAAAATTGCGTGGCTCAACTGTGCGCAAAGATTTCATTTAATTATAAAAGCAAAGATAGGCTTCTGAAATTATGTTAATGGATTTCTGTCACAGCACTTTATGTAGTTCTTTCTTGCACTTAGCATTGAAATATCTAGTAAATATTCAAAGAAGGAGGTTTTCAATTTTTACAACATTTTCGTACCCGTCCAAAATTCCCAGACTAAGTTCTATACTTTTTATAGGACATATTTTTTCCGTATAAGGACGCACCCTTTTTTCCACTCCCGCTACTCCATCAGCCTGTAACTTGTTCAATTTTCGAATTTTTTTTTCTCAATTTTTTCTGTATTGTTGGAATATTAATAAATGTCCAGTAAAAAAATGTATAGTAAAAATATTTTTAGTTGTTTTTTTTTATCGAATTTCAAAAAACACCCAATATTTGTACCTCTAGACTAGAATACCCCCCCCCCCCCTTAACAGGATTTTAAGATATTGTATGTGAATTTTACGAGAATTCATGTGATTTTCAGGAATTATAAGGGATTTCATGAAATTTCATAGGATTTTAAATAAATTTAAGGGGTTATTCTATACTTATTTATACACTAAAAAAAGAGCTATTTTTGAACATTTTTTTTTTGCGTATGTCATGAAAGATATGAATATAACAAAGTATGTTTAGGCACGATAAAACATGTCCTAAAATGTGAGGTTTTTTTAAAATTATTCCCAGATGATTTTCATTTTGAGTCAAAAATATGTATTGATGTGAATAATAATACTAATATAAATACCAAGAAAAAATCAAAATTGAATAGATTCAGTATATAAATATATACAAATATTAATAGCTATTGAGAAAGTTCATGTAAGAGGGTATAAATAATGTTTCAAAGCACATTTCAGATTTTACAGACAGTAGAGTTTGCGAAGAGTGGCAGCCTTGACGACGGCATGAATAAACATTCTTGCCGTCATAAAGTGGTGTACATAGTGCTAAAAGATGGTTATTCATAGATTTGAACTTGTCAGTACTTCCAGATGCCATTAAACGCTTCTATCAAGTTTTGTAAATATTTATTCAGTAAGTGGTTGAGCCCAATTTCTCATATTGTCTTACTTCCTATATTCTATCCGTTATCCCCTTTTCTACAATTTTATTTTCGATTGCGCAAATTTAATTATATATTGTGTACTTCGTTTCTTATTTATAATTTTTTTCAACATCTAAGGGGCGACATACCCAAAATATTGATACTATGACGTACCGAATATTGTGTTTCTTATACTAAAATATAAATTTAAATTTCTGAAAAAAAAATTAAATGAAAAAAATTTTTATTTAATCATTTCTAATTGTCTATAATAAAAATATGCTAAAGTTCTAAGAATAAATTATAAGACTTGTGCTGGAAAACTAAATGAAAATATAACAAAGAGGATATTAATTAAGTTGTTAAGATTTAATTGATTGCGTGACAATGTTTACTAGTTTTATTTCCACATGAATGCAGATGGTATAATAAAAAGTAGATTCAACTAGATGGCCAATAACTATTAATTATACAATTTACCTCTCACGATTAAAAACAGGAAAATTAATTTTTAATTTTAAATATAGCATAAAACGATAAATTAATAGAATTTTCCAAATACTTAGAACTTTCAGAATTTTTGAAACCAATATACTTAATCCCAGATAAAAAATTTAGAACCATTTGTTATTCATCCCGTTTTTAATAATAAGAGATAGAATTTGAAAACAAGAACTTCTAACCCAACACCCTTAAATTGAAACTTAAATTGGAATCAAAAAACAATTTCTAAATAATTTTTAAAAAACTTTTGTGGTAAATAAGTACGCGATCTAAATGTTAATCGATTTGGCGTATAAAGTAAATAAACATCGTCTTGTTTAAACGAAAAGACCGTCTATTTTGAGTCTATGACGTCAATAAAATCGATAATACATTAATGCAGGGCAATGATTAGCGTTTTAAAATTGTCCATAAATAACCACGTGAGATGTTTAAATCTTTTGATTTCCCAGACTATTTAGGTCAGAAGTTTTAAGCTTTCTGTTATCTTTTACAAAGAGTGAATAAAAAAGATTCTTCTTGAAGTATACACAGATTTGGATATATTTCCTGGTTGAGAGGACTAAATGTTTTTAAAATTATATTGCTCTATAAACTTGGAAACTGCAGATTCTTGTTTTCTATTTTTTCATTTGTGAAAATTGTTTGTTCCTAAAATTCGTTGAGTAAAGAGGAAAAATAGAATTTTGAGATTAGAACTTTAACCCAACTCTCTTAAATTAAAATAGAAAGCTTAATGGATATAAATTTAAAAATGTTTAATGTTTTGACTGAAAAAAATTAGCGTTTTAAAATTCCTACTACAATATGAAAGATGTGGAAATTTTTTGTTAGCTTCTTTACTATACATTTCAATCAAATCTGACGTTTACTTTGCGAATTTTTAGCTGTGAATTCTTCCGGAAATCCCTTTCATCGAGAATCGAGACTGCTGCCTATACTCGCAGAGTTTATGATCTTTTATATTTACACCGAGGGTTAAAAAAGGAGGGGGTGAAGACACGTGTACCAGTTTTTATGACACACGAATTTAGAACAGTACGACGTTTTTCATAAAAAAAAATTAACATAAATGTACACCTTGGGATTCATTTCAACTAGACTTTTTTTTTGTATTTCGAAAACTATTTTTACTTCATCTTAAATTAACTAAAATCACAAGGAAATATTTTTACTCTTATTTTAATAAAGTTTTGCTTTGCACGAACTATTATCTCGTTTATTGAATTTGTTTGAAAAGATGTCCTGATTTTTGGCAATTTACCAAATAATTATGCATGAGTAACCAAACTCTGAATTAACATTAATTTAGTATTCACATGTAGTAATGCCTCGAAATTATTGCTTAGAATATTAATTTTCAAAACAAAATTTTATTAGTAAACTGCAGTGACCATTAAAAATAAATATTAGGCCTTTAAAAAATAACTGACTCAATAGAAAAAAAAATACTTTACTTCACAATAACGATTTTTCTTGTTTCAATAAAGGACAATATTTTATCCTGGCTTCCTGAACCACTTCTGGACTAAAAAATTAATTTTCAGTAATTCGTATTGACAAACTAAAAATTCCGAGCCAATTTTATCCCTACTAATATTCAACGTCTGAAAATTATACGCTTTTTAATTCTGGGAAATTTCAAATTGAGATCGTTTTAAAATTTTAATATTTTCAATCCATTTAATTTTAATTTAAGCCTAAATTTCTTCGTAATTATGATAAGCTTAATATATTTAAATAAAACTTTAAATCTCTTTTTATATTCAACAGCTAAGAAGTTTGCTAACCGGTTTTTTTTATTTCTACCGTTAAGTAAAAAATCCTCATATTCTCCAACCAGTAAAATTATTTACAAGAATTGAATAGTTATTTCCCAGCTCTCTCCTATCTCAACAATAAAACTCAGTGCATAATTTATTTTTAATTTAATAAAAAAAAAATGCATACCTCCTGAGACTTTTGAAGAATCTCTGAAGAATTGACACTTTTTTCACAAGTACTAAACTAAAAGTTAAATAAAAAAAGCTGGCTTAAGGGAAGTTATAGGTGGAGGATTCTCCGCTTGACTAAACTACCAGAACGGTTTTCACCTTTGCCAGGGGGCGGTCGATGGTTTTCCATCGATTAGGTCCGGGTTCCATGGCCACGTGACTGTAAGAAAGACCTATAGTCGATGTAAATGTTATATATTCCTGGCTCGTTTGTTACGAGATCTTACGATTAAGGGGGTGACTTTAGAGAAAGACCACGAATCTGCAAATCTGATCAAAGGCCTCAAGTCTTCAACTTTCCATAAAAAAATTAATTCCTGGATCCCCATGGGCTTATGGGATTTTCATTGCTCATTTTCGTAACCTGGAAATAAAATAAACCATGTTAAATAATTTTTTTAGAAACCAATCAAATCTAAACAAATGATAAGTCATAAGACAAATTGAAAAGAAATATAATATTTAAAATAAGCGAATTAAATTAGACAAAGGAAAATTATTCTTGGAAATTTATAATATGCCTTATTATTCAATGGTTTAAGTAGTTGATTGTGATTAGAGATTACTTTCTACAGTTTGAAAAGAGTCTTTAATTTTAATAATAGTCGTTGTATTAATCTGACTATTTCAGATGCAAATTGGATATAAAATTCGCAAGCTCCATTTTCAACCTCACATATACTTTAACCGTGAACTTATCTTGTTAACGACCTATTCCTGAATAACTAATGCATCGAGCGTACGGGTATGTCAAATAGGGTTAGCAACCGACCTCCACTTATTTCGAGGTCGATTCCCCGCTTGAACTTATCCTCCAAAGGTCGAATATTTAGTATTAATAGCTCGCAATTTAATATCAATGATGAACAAACAATTAAGTAATTAAGCATTATTTCTCTTTAAACAATAATTTATAGGTACAGCCTCCTGGCCCTTCTAAAAAAACAAGTTAATATATTATTATTAAATTATTATTAAAACATTATAACTAATTTATTAATCTATTATTAAAATTTAATATTTATATAAAATTATTTAATATTTCTGATCTCTCTTAATGTTCAAATTATTTAAAATTCGTTTGAATTAAATCAAGATTCTCTTCTAAAAATGAAGAAATTGAATTTTTAAATTCGACAATTTAAAAAATAAGAGGGACTATTCGAACATATAAAACGTTTAAGAACCCAATTCTGCTCCCAATTTCATGCCGGCCCTGACCAACGCCAACACGAAACGATTCTTTGGCAAGATGCTATCAAAGGGTCACGAAAGGCCGAACAGGTCTACGGCCAATTGTGAATTTCTAACGATCGTTGGGGTATAAAAGAGTCACGAAAGAATTCTCTAAGGAAACATTGTATAATAGTCGACTTTTTAACGAATTTTATACAGCTTTAATAATTTCAAGAAAACTACCAGGTACAAAAATTGGAATACCTTCGAAAATTTGAAAGTCTCAAGAGTATTAAGAATAGAAGCTGAAATGTGACTAAAAATCAATTTCTCTAAAACATTAATAAGCAAATCAGTCGATAATCAATTCCACACTCCTTCCGCTAAACAGAACAAATAAAATTGACAAGCGAACTCTTGTATTGCTTCCAAGACGATAACGACCCGATCTAATTTTTTTTTCAACATCCAAAACCCATACCAGATTCCTAATCGATGAATCATTTGGCGAAATCAACGCAGTGCTTTTTCCTATTTATAAATCACGAGTAACGTCAACGGAGCTCTAAATGCTACAAAAAAACGCTATGTCTTAACCTTTTAAGTTAAAGCCCACCTTAAATTAGAATTCGCGACCTGCAAATCACAATAAAATATCCATGTGTGAAGAAAAGATTGATGGCCTGTAAATAGACCTTCAAGCGACTACATAGCTACTTTCACATCAAAATTAAAAAGCACCTTAAATTAACTCAGGAAAATTCGAAATCAAACTTCGTCTTACAAATCTGGATTTTATCAAATTGGCTAAATTCATACAAAGATAAGAATAACGAAATATAAAAAGTTATTGATATAATAGAAACAAAATTACGTACATAGCTCGAATTCTTTATACCCACTAGCTTCGATCGTAAAATCTCTTTATTTATTTTCGTTCTCCAACGGCGGATGCATTAAAATATTCTTATGCGACTTGACCCTGAGGATCTCCGTCTGAGTCGCAGGAACGTTCTCCTTAGTTATTTCTAATAGCAGCGTCTGGAAGTTGGAGTTCCAGATTGTGAAACAACCTTGAGGTTGACTTTTATAATTTTCAATGAGCCTTCGGTTTCGTCATCTCGACAAAGTTTTCACTCGTAGAGACGAACTGAACGAGGTATTCGGATTCCAATGGGTGGAGAGTTTCCCCAGGTATTACGAGACAATGGAGAGGAGGTCCTAGATCGGTATTTTTCATTTCTGAGAGACTGCAGGCTAAAATTCTTTGGTCATCTGATCCAACTCTTGCGAGACCGACTGCCAAACTTTCTTCCGTAAAGGCTGAAAAAGAAAGATTTAATAATATTAGAAAAAATTTTTTAGTATAAGTTAATTCAAGTAAATTTACGTAAATTTACCCAATTCATTTTCTTCTTTCCTCTTGCTCTCGAGAATTTGAATCAATTGATCCGCGGCCTCAGCAACGCTCATAAATTTCGGAGGCATGTATTCCTTTTTCTTTTTCAAGATGCTTTCCAGAGTCGGTTCTTTGACCTTAATATCAAGAAGACAGAGAGTGTGAAGACCTCGTTTTCGATTTTCCGCTATTTTATCATAGAAACTATCCGGTTGCCAAGTCTCAGTCCAAAACGGAATTGAAACTACTTCCCCGTAAGAATAAAGTTGAAGTCCACAGCAACCAACGGCATTTAAAATCGAAGCATTGTGGATAATTTGGGTCTTTATTCCCTTTTCTTTAGCTCGTAAAACTAAATCCGTATGGGTTGTGGCTCCGAAAGGATCCCCAACTACGAGAAATGCTACGTCTTCGTTTTTGGAATTCGAGAGGATTTCCTCGGAACCACTTTCGACGAGTTCACGATCTGCAAGCAATATTGTACGTTCATAGAACTCTTCCTGAAAATAAAAACGAACTTTTAATAACTGCTTTGTTGCTCTTTTATTGCATTTCAATTAAATAGAATCAAGAGAATTTTCCCGGGCTATCACACAGAGGAAGAAAATGAACTTTTTACATTCTCATCAGAGAGAATATATTATATTTGTGTAAAATTTGACCCCCTCATTTTTTGTTAAATCTTCACGTTTTGTGACCTCCTGAAGCCGAAAAAACTGGTTTTACCAATGTGTCCGTGTCCGTGTGTGTCCGTCTGTAAATTTTTGTTTTTTGTTCACGATTACTTTCGAAGGAATTAACAGATTGGATAGGCCTTTTGGTATACTCATTTAGTTCATTGGCTAGCCATTTTTGATGAAAATTAAAAAAGTTAGAGCATTTTTAAAATTTGAAAAAAAAAATTAACTTAAAGCCAAATAACGCACGATATGAAAAAGAGTCAAAGGGTGAAAAAAATATATTTTGAACGCCCTACAGAACATAATTATTGGTCTTTAAAAGATCTACAAATTCTCCCTTGAACATTTTTTTAATACGATGATTAATACGATTATTTTTTTAATAATTCATTTTCTAACTTATGAATGTCTATGGTGAGAATGTGTTCCTAAAGGTCGATAGAACTTTAAGAAATTTAAATAAAAGTATATAAACGAATGAAAGCCTTCATATTTCTTTTCTTTTTAATAAAATTAATAAAAAAAATTTCCTTTTAGTGATCGTCTTTGATGTAAAATAAAATCTTATTTTTAATTTTAATTTTTCTATGGGGGGTGGGGGGAACCACAAACCCCCCCGCCCTTGCGCACGGCCCTGCTTATCGGTAAACATAACCGCATTTTTTATGAATGTTAAAAACATCGAATTGATCGAAAATTCAAGTGATTTTAAAAGATAAACAAAAATTTGCATATAACCTAGAGTTACTAATATTAAACAAATTATATAAAATCACATAAACATACCAATGCTTCCTTTCCTACAGTCAAAATTGAAGTATATGCTTCCAAATAAACCCGGTCACATTTTTTTATTATTTCTAATCCTTTGACAGTCACGTCTTTAGCACTACCGAGTCCCAATCCGATAACGTAAAACATTTTTGTCACTTTTTCAACATTTATTAAGGATTCAAACCGTATTAATATATTTCAATTTGTAAAATACAAAAAAAAACACGTGCCTTTTCTTCAAAACTACATATGTACATTATACATACAACAAAAGGCGGCCATTTTGTATCAATTAATCACATGATCAAAAATTTTCAAATAGCGCGAAATTTTAAATCACTACCAGTGCAAATTAACAAATATTCCTTTTTTTGTTGTTTTATTTACAAAACTTTGAATTAAAAGTTTAGAAATTGATTTCAATATTTATTTCCTTATACTTTATTTGCTTTATTACATTAACATTCCTATAAATCACAAACACTGAGATTGAGTACGCCAAACAAGTTGAAAAAGCTATCAAAATAAATCACTGGTAAGGGTGTTTCATTTACCAAAAATCGATGACTAAGGGCCAATTCCGCCAACTGTGATTAAATTTTAATTCTTGATTAAATCCTTGTTTTGCGTACGCAAAGTATTGATTAACTTAAGTTAATCAAGGATTAAAATTTAATCAGATGGTGGAATCGGTTCTAAATTGACGAAAAAAAAACATATATATAATGAAATCTAAAACAGAATACATAATCTCCAAATCTACAAAGATTTTATTGTTAAAAAAGACAAGAATGTCTAACGAATAGTTTTAAAAAAAGTGCAATTAGAAATCCAAATAAAATGAGAACTTTAAAATGTCGTTAAAAAGTTGGAAAAAAAAAAACAAAAAAACATAAGAGTAGGATTAAAATTAAGACATGCGTACTTTCAAAATTTATTGCATTCAGAATATCGAAAAATTTTTAATTTAACGATATGTGTCTCGTATTTATTATTTACAAGTTCTTCAACCTTTCTCAATAATGTTAAATATCCTGTATCATTTTTCGTAAACTTAAAATACAATTTTTCAAACCATAATTAAATCGTAAATTATCCTTATCAATTACCCAACTGAAATCACGTGGATAAATATCTGTTCAGGTGAAAATTCATTCTATCAGAATATTTAACCTTATCAAGAAGAAAAGTAGATTTCTTAAATCCTAAACTTTTTTGAATTTAAAACAAGAACGCAGAAACGTGCCAGTGAATAAAAAGAAGTACAAGTTGCAATTAAATCCGAGCCACGATTTAATTCAATACTGAAATGCTGAATGTGTTAAATATACTACTTGTTTCCGATATACTAATTTACTAAAGTGTTTAAATTCACAAGTGTAGTATGTATCAAAATTTTATAAAATTTTTTAAAATACAGAATTTCCTTGCATTAGCAAAATATGCCTTGGGCCTTAAAATTTTCCATTCACTCAATATTTTTCACTAACAAGAGAATATTTCTGAATAAAGAGAGAATATCTCTGAACAAGAGAATATTCTTTAGCAACGGTTGAATATTCCAATGCGCAACTCCAAATCCATAAATTGACTCATTTGCAAACCTAATAGATATATAAAAGTACAGAAAAATATTTCTTATAGATTTATAATATCCTTTCAAACCTGAATTAGTTTTTAGGCTCTTGTTTGGTTTGATTAAAGAGATGCCCGTTTACTGGTCGTTGAGAATCAAATTGAAATATCAGTGCTTCGTAAGCGTGCCAATGAGTCTCTAATATCTAAATTTATTAAGGCTAGGCTTACTTAGAATAATTTCTATTATATATTTTACTGGGAGCCTAACGACTTTCGAGCCTTCATCTGCAACTCAAAGCGTCGATTCGTCCTCACGCCTTTTAAAATCTCCCTCCTCGCGTTCTTCTTCTTTTCACTGAGAAAAAAAAAGTAATTTTATAAGATATATTGACGAAGCAAAGAGAAATTAAGTGTTTTTAAATAGTTCATTAAAATTCACCTTGTCATTGTCGACTGCTTTTTAGCTATGGATTGAACAGTTTCGTTTCTACGAACTTTGAACCCAAATCTCGTATAGGCACCGTTTACAAATTCGGAGGTGGTTGGAAGTTTTGTCGATTCGGTGAATTTTCCTAATGCAACTTCAGGCACCGCTAAAAGTGGAAAATATGATTTTTAAGTTAAATTAAAAATTATTCTGAGGGGAATACATATTCTAAGAGGAGACTCACATTTTGTAGTGCTCGTGACTAACGGATTGACGAGTGCGACATGTCGCTCTACTACTCGTTTTTTAGCATCTATGATCGACTCCATTTTATTAAAGTTCTTTTTGTGAATTTCTGCAAAATTAGGAATTTTTCTAGGTACTGGTGTCTTTGAATCTGAAAAAATAACATCAAGTTTCATAGGTTGGTCATTAAAATTCAAGGAAGAAGTTTCCGGAAATTGAATTTAAATTTAAAATACCTGTTTTTTTCTCAGAGGTAACAGACATCCTAGGTCTGCTGAGTCTGTTAACGGACGCCAATTGTGCTTTACTTTCTGCCTTGAGGTTCGACGTAGCGACAGAATTAATTCTCCTTTTATTATTTGGTGTTCTAGGTGTTCCTTCGATGACTGATACAGAACTGGATCTTCTTCTCGTGCTGTCACTTAATCCTTTGTTTAATCTCTGGGGAGATCTCGACTTGCTTCTCACCTCCGACGTCCTTTTCAAAGACAATTTATGACCTGGTGTTCCTGATCTCAGCTTCGTGACACTCGAATTAGTTACGTTAGACATTACGTTAGACATTACGTTGTTATCTGCAAAACGCACTTTGCAAACTTTTTTGCTCTCGATCTCAGTCCTGTTAATTAGAGTTCAAAAATTAGTTCTCTTTACAAAATATATTACATTAAAATAACCAAATTAAAAATTCCATAATTTGAAACTCACCAACTTAAATTTGCTTCCATCGACGTTCTCTTCTTCAACTTCTTCGCCTGCAAAATCGGAGTCTTTGGTTCAAGAAGTTCATAAGTTCCATCTTTATCCTTCTTTTCCTCTTTCTGTGAGACGTCAGAATCAAACACATCGCTCATATTAATAAGTGAAGTGTCGCTCATTCCCGGTTCTGATTCATCATCAATCCCTACAAAACTGCGACTCTTAGTCTTCGGACTTAAGGATTTTTTCTTGTCAAGAAGACTTGAAGATTTCCTTTTAATAGGACTTGGGGATACCTTTTTGATTGGACTTGGAGATTTTTTTTTAAGAGAACTTGGAGATTTCTTTTTGAGAGGACTTAACGACTTCTTTCTGACAATTGGACTCGATTTCTTTTTCGTAAGCGGAGTCGAGGATTTTTTTCTTATAAGAGGCGTCGAAATATCTAAAGAGTCCGACAAATTCAAAGAGCGTCTCGTTTTTTCTCTGGGAGTGGAGGCAATAAAGCCACTCGAGTCTTGAAGAGCTTTTAATTCATAGGGTGAAACGCCTTTCGTCTGCTTTTCAAGAATGATTTTCTTCAGGGAACTCCTTGGTTTTTTAGGTGCAGGAAGTGGTCTCAAAGGCGTGCCAGAATCAGTCACAGCAATTCGTTTCTTGGCGACTAATTTGGGCCTTCTGGGACTTGGTGGTGGAGTTTTCTTTTCACTTGGAGTGGATTTTTTAGACACCCCGGAGTTTCCCAGCCTTTCGACCATCACAAATGCGTCAGACATATTCATAGAGCTGCGATTTTTAGACGAGCCTCGGAGTTTCACCGGAGATTTCTTCACTTTTGAGGCTGAAGTTGAACGTCTTGACTTGGGACTCACGATTTTCTATAGAGAATATAAAAATATTTTATTTTATATTACTATTTACAATAAATATAAATGAATAAATAAATATAAGTACCTTCGAAACTGAGGAAACAGACTGATTTATCGTACTCGGTGAACTTTCTTCCTTTGTTACTTTCTTCGGACTCGGACTTTTTTTGCTTTTCGCTGCAACTCGTCTCGATCTCTTAACCGCTGATTGCTTAGGTGACTTTTTCGGGCTTGGACTTTTTGGTTTGGACCGCGAACTAGGCGATTTTAAAATAGATCGTCCCTCATTTTTCTTAGCCTGTTGAGAATCCTCAGAAGAAGGCGGTGTCTCGTCGATTTCCAACTTTCTGGGTGTCTTTGAAAGCCTTAAAGGCGTGTATGAATGTGTTTTTGGAGAACCAAAGTTCACCGGAGACCTTCTAGGAGTTTTCTTCGATCTGTGAGGCGACAGATGAACAGAAATTGGACTGCTTTTTGGGGTTGTATCGACTCTGGTTGTAGATGCTCGACCCGCTGATCTGCGTGAAGGCGTACTTTCATCATCGCTTATGAGCGAATTATTTTCAAGTCTCGAGGAAGGCCTTACCCTCCTGGGACTCTCAGTTATCGAATCATCCTCTGTGATCAAAGAATCTGCCTCGGATTTTGCTGGTCTCTTGCGAGAGGACTTCTTTGAGACATTTCTTGACTGGTTCTCTTCCGAGTCGCTTGTTACTTTCGACTTTGCTGCTCCTGAAATAAAAATAAAAATTATAATATCATGATAGAATTAAACTTTAAAGAAAACACGAATATAAAGATTTGCTGAAGGAATAAATACGTACGAGTGTTCCTTCTTTTTGGTGGAGGGAGAGATTTTTCTTTTGGAGAAGCTGCTATTCTCCTGCCCTTTTTCTCTGTGGATGGACAGGCAATGTCGGGTATAATGGTCCCTAAAATCAAGGAAAAATTACTATGTGAAAAACATTGTATTATGCTTGTTTATAATATCAAATTCAAATTTAACAATTTTTTTGTCAAGAGAAACTAATAAGTTCCATTTACAAATAAACAAGGAACTTAAATAATTGAAATTCAAAATGTATAATACAAAAATAAATGTTTATAGGTCCAAAGACCATCCAAAAAAATATCTAAAAATAACCAAAAACGTCCAAGTGAAAAACCCTTCAACCGACATCGAAAATCATCACAGAAAATAATCCCAAAATCTCTCGACTCATAATTAATTAATAAAGTACTCCCAAGTCCAGAAAATCGTTGAAAATCCAGGAAAATTCGTGAAAGGTATTCCTGCCATTCCCCCTTGTTTCTTTTAAAAATTTCTTCAAAACAACACCGGGCACGACCAGAGGTGCGATTTTTCCTTACATTTTTTTTCTGAGAACTGAATAGATTGAAATTAGAAGAAGTTCAGAGGGTGCATCTTATGTATGAGGAAAAATTATTTTTTCTATTTTCGTAAATGCAGGTCATAAAATGTTAGCGTTTTTATCAATGTTTTTATGCAGGGCGCCAAAGCAGACGCCATTTTCTACAACACATCCCGCCCAAACAACATTATTTTGCAAAGTGTTTCCTTGGAAACAACCGTCGTCGAATAGTTTTTCTCACCTCTTCTGGTTCTTCTTGGCGACATGGCGCTTTTCCAAATTTTTCAAGTGACGTTTTCTCTTCGTATTCTGTCGATTTCTGGCACAGATTGCACAGAAAAACTGTCACGTTTCACAAATAAGAACAACCGCTTGGTTTTGAAACCGTCGATCGCGGATCGCGGCGCTGTTTCTGTTTAAAAGGTTTTTAAAATCCCTAGTAGGAAGTCCTGAAAAATGCTGCTAGAGGCGCTAGAGTCGCCTTTTGAAAATTTAGTATTTGATATGAAGGAGCGTGATCAGAGCCAATTGGGCCCTAAGATTTTTGACACTAGCTTTACATTTCTCTGACATTTCTTCATTAATTTACTCTAAAATTTCCTGAATTCGAGTTCTACTTCCAACTAAATGAAATACAGCGAATTTTAAAGTGTCTGAAATTTATCGAAAATTAATATAAAAATTAAATTTAAATCTTTAAATCACTCTTCTTTTTACAAGAGTTCGAAAAAGTCTAACTACACCCTTGGTTCTATAACACATTTTCGTTTAAATTTTCCCAATTTTCTGACTGATTTTTCAACTATTCGTTTGTTTTATCATCTGTTTTTCACCTAAAATTTAAAATAAATCTAAAAAGTATTCAATTTATAAACTTTCTCAGAATTCTCTGGAAAATAAAAAAAATGTTTGGCTCAATTCGAAAATTAAACGCACCCAATAAAGCTAAAGGAAGTTGGTGACTAGCCTTACGTAATTCACGAAATGAACGTCACCCTTCTGTCGTAAATCTTTTAAAATCCTTCAAAAAAATTCTTCTGCTCTAAATAGTGTGATTTAATCATTTTTGGACTGGAGTAATAAGAAAAAAGATCAATTCGGTAATTATTAATAGTTATTTTTATGCAAACTGGATATTTATAGCGATCTACTTCAACTTTCTCTCTTTAATATTGATTTCTGGAGTTTCTGAGTGAGCTTATCATTTTCAAAGAAATATTGCATAAAATTAAATTCCAAATGGTAAAATACCTTCTTTCTATTAATTGTATACACTTTTGATTAAAGGAGCCTTTCTGTTTTTAGTAATAGTCTTTAATTGACAGAATTTCAAGGACTGTATATTTCTAACCTTAAAATTTCAGTTGCACCATTTTATATAATGAATTAAGGACATGTGTTACTTACCATATGAGCAAATTTAGTTAACACGGGTTTTTTCAGACAATTTTTACTTTTTCAAAAAAAAAAAAAATAATAAATAATAGTGCTCAAACGTCCGTGTTCACCTTCTTTATATCTGTGCACTATTATTTTTTTTAAAACAGTAAAAATTTTGAAAAAAAAACCAGGTTCTCTGAACTTGATTATATATGATAATCAGTTATTATCTTACCGATATTTTTTCCCTACAAATTTCACATTACATACTATAATTTACAGCTATAGTATACACAAGGTACGTTTGTCTGGTCCTAAATTTTTATTAATACAAATAATAATTTCAAAATAATTTTGTATCCCAATGTAGAAAATTGCAGGAAAAAATGCCGGTAAGGTAGGATTTAAATAATTGATATATGGCCTTAATATATTTTTAGTTTTTGCATAAAAAAATGTGACTATTGTATTTATTTTATAGTAACTTTAAAGTAAAATTTGTAATAAATAACATGTGAATTTATTTTTTCAGTTACAATGGCGGACGCTCCAGTAAAACGTCACATGAAATTTCCCTACACTTTTACTGCATGCATGGTGCAGTTTCCATATAAACATTATTATAAACATTCTTGGGGTTTTAGATACATATGTTACTCAATCCCTATTGTTGCATATGTATTCTACAAAATCCAGAAGCTATGTAAGTCAAGCCTGATTATTATTATTATTATTATTATTAATATTAAAAGAAAGTCAAAAGCTGTTTCAGATGTTTAACAAGCAATAACAATCATTTTCTTTTTGCTTACAGCGAACAGTCCAGCGAATGTAGAAAAGTGGAGGGAGATCGACAGAAAAGCTTTCAGTGGAGAAGATCATTAATTATTTTGTCTAATTAATCCAACTGCAGTCGTTAATTCAAAAATATTCTCAAGATATGTCTGCCATTTCTTGTAAACGTGAACACTACGTATGAAAATAAATTTTGATCCCTAGTTTAGCTTCTTAGATTTTTGAAAAGATTTTTTTATCTAATTCTAGAGAAAGTCGTCGATCTGAAAAGTTATTAGTTAATATAAGTCATGCGAAGAAAGAAAAGCTGAACAGACACTAAACATATAGATATTTTCGATTAAAAAAAAATATGAGTTGTGATACATTCATTAATTGTATTCAAGGCTCTCATCGACCTAATATTATATTAAAATAAATCAATTAAATAAGCAATGAAAATTGCAAAATATCCAAATTTGGATAGTTCGAGAATTTGAAGACATTAATATAAAATAAAAGAAGTCATCTAAAATTTAAATTACAATTAAATTAAATTCACAACTGAAAATAGTCTAGAAGGAGTAATTCAGATAGAAAATAGAAGAAAACTAATTATTTCTTTTCAAGATTCTTTATTACTAAATTAATTGTATAAAACATACATCGTTAAAAATGATTGGCTCGATTATGCTGTACATGTGCATGAGTAATGACACTTCTTATCCTAAACAGTCTAAACACTGCTAAGGTCCAGCCTGTTAATTTTCTCCAAAAATCTCAAAAAAAAAGGCTGATCTTATCGAACATGAGAGAAAGAGAGAGAGAAAGAGAACAATTCACACATGATTCTGAATTAAGTAAAGAAAAAAAATTCTCTTGCCTTTTTCAGTTCTCTACAAACTATTATTTTGTAATAGGAATTCGTTGACAAGTCGCGCCAATAAAAACATACAAATTTTAACAATCAGGTGCGAAATTTCTTTCAAATAATTATAATAAATAGTCAATAATAATAAAGTACGTAAAGTACGGCATATCCCGAATAATTAACGATAATTATTCAGTTATCTTCAACTATTAATTACACAAGGGGACACAAGAAAAGTCGACGTAAAAAAATTATTAAAAAAACAAATAGTTTGTAAAACTATTTGTAAACTAAAAACCAATAGATTTTGATTTTGCTTTTTTGATAAGTTTAGCTAGAGTTTCGAGGAGATTATTATTCTGGATATCGTCTTAATGAATCTTTTTGTTATAAATAACAGGAACTACGCTCTACGCTTTTTCCTGATTTTGTTCTTCTTCAAGTCATTTTCTTATTTAATACTGCTTGCGTGCCCCGCTGAGAATCAACTAAATCTGTTTCGAACCTAATTTTAATTCCTCTTCTAATAATTCACTCGCTTGATCGAAATTGCAGAGCAAATAAAATTGAATATTTATCAAGAAAATTTTGAAAAAGAGCTTTTCAAATTTGGAAAGGCATTGAAATTCATAAGCATCAAAATTTGGAAGACCGTTCAATTTGGGAAAAACCCAGATCTTTCAAAGTTCCAAATTTGCACCCAAATTTATAAGAAATTAAAATGCTCAACAAATCAGAACCAAATCTATTTTGGAGAGCCTTCAAAATAAGAAAGCACCTTTGGAAACCTTAAAGAATTTAAATAAAAGTCTCCAAATTAAGCGATAAAAGTTTTCAAAATAAACAAAAATTCATATCGTTTTAGAAATCAAAAAACCAACTACATACGAGGGTTTCTAAATAGAGATCACTTGGTAATTTGGAAACAAAAATTGAAAAGTCTCTGATAAAGCAAAATTGAAAAGTATTCAAATATAGAAAACGCTGATACAAAATTCGAATGCTCTATATTTGAAAACTTTTTTTTTTATTTTAAATAGACGATCAAGCGTGAAAGTACTAGATACATGTCTTAGGTCGTTGAAAATTTGAAATCTAGGTCTAGCTTTTATTAAGTGCTGATTCTTCCTTGTCGCTATCTGCACTGCCATTTTCATTGCCGTTGGTGTCTCTGTTATTGACGATTTCTTCTTCAAGTCTGGGTTGTTTTGTTTTGCGAATTGTGCTCTCGTTATAGTCAAGTCCAAGTTCCTTGCAGCGTTTCTCGAAGTACTTTAGTAGCCTCTGACCAGCCCTGAAAACCGAACTGATCAAAAATGGGCAATCGAATAGTTCCCGGGTCTGTCTTTTCACGTGTTCGGAGGCTAAAGATTATTTTTCCCCGTAACGCGCGCAAGCTTTTTGAACAAAGAACCTTCTAATTGTCACGGAAATTAAGATTTCAAGATTTACTTTCGTGAAACCTTCACCGTTGCGTTATTTAGCCATGCCTGAGAGAAGAAGAATTAATTTTTCAAAAATAAGAACTGATTGTTTTCATTTTATAAATTGAAAACATGATCCTAAAAAGATTGAAAATTGTAAATGACCATTTTTTGATTCATCTAATTTTATAATCAAATAATTTAAAAGCATCTAAATTGCAAAATTGGGCAATGTCAAGAAATGTCCAAAATATTAATCAAAAAATCTTCTTCTTCTCTTAATTGTTTTAAAGGAATGGAAAACCTTAAAAATTGAAGCAAGCACAACGAAAAAAAATATAGAAATACATAGAAACAGTTGGAGTGGAAAAGAATTAAGTCAATTAAAGACCAATCTTGATTTTAAAAGCATCTGGATTAAAATACAAGAAAGCTTCTAAATTAATATTAAATGCATACAGAGTTAGAAATCACCTAAATTTCACAAAACCCTGGCTTAGAACTTCCCAAAAAAAATTGTCAAAAGTGGACTGTAATCTTTTATTTACGTTTGGAAAATGAAGTGTTACTAATTTAGTACTTTTGTTAAGGAAGTTGCATCCACATTTTAACTTAAAAATTCGATTTCTTGATTTTACTCAAAAAGTAATGAACTTAAATATTACTTTGCATAGTAGCGGTACAGAGTGAAAAAAGACGGATTTTAATGCTTTTTTTTTTAAATTACACATTCTTCATTTTGTGCAATAAGTATAAAAATTAAACACTTTTTCGCTCTAACAAGGTGGCCACAAGATTCAATTTTTTTATTTCCCTGACTTCCAGACAAATTTTCCTGATAGAAAAGTATTAAAAATGGACACAAATTTTCAGTAAAAATACTATTGAAATTTTTCAAAAATTTCGTATATCACTTTAAATCTTTCGAAATTTAAAATCACTATACAACACTTAAAATTCGTAAAAATCTCTTAAAATTTCATGAAGTTCTTTAAAATTCGACTAAATCTTTTAAATATTATACAAATCTGTTGCAATCCCTTTAAGTTCTTAGAAACCTCTCAAAATCTTTTAAAATTATTGAAAATCTCTTAAAATCATTAGAAATCCAAAGAATTTCAAAAAGTGTGTGGAAATTCTTTATAATCCTTCGAAATCCTTGGAAAGTTTCTAAAATCTGTTAAATAAACCTTGAAATGTAATATACAATAAGACATAAATGTTAATTTCTATTTTTCCTGACAACTAATCGCATTTCCCTGATTTGTCTGACTTTCTTAACTTCCCTGATAATTGGCCACCCTTTGTCTATAGGCAAATTTCTGTTCCCAAAAAATTCTGCGCTATAGAGCGAAAAAATACTTATATTTACTATTCGTAAAATGGAGAGGAAAAATTTTGAAGTTAGGCCTTAAAGAAAATAAATCGAGTTTCAAACCAAAGCAGAATAAAAAGAAAAAATATTAATTTGACATTTAAATACGATAGATTTTCAGTAAACAAAATTATAAAAGGAGAAGGAACAAAATTTTGAAAATAGATCTTGTTAATTTGCATAAAAAA
Source organism: Synergus japonicus (assembly GCA_900474275.1). NCBI lineage: Eukaryota > Metazoa > Arthropoda > Insecta > Hymenoptera > Cynipidae > Synergus > Synergus japonicus. Next base: position 49,090 of record UCOH01011969.1, on the reverse strand, counting down.
AATAATAATTCTTAAATCTTAAAACACAAGAATGTTAGACGTCACTAGGAACTTTTCGGTTAGCCACCTAGAGTGATAGGTCTCTGGCATCCGAACCCAAATCGTGAGTGAAATTCGGATATAAAACTCACTTGTAAACCAAACTGTGTTCGTGATTATAGGTGTTGCAGTTGTCGAAGACTAGGAGACAATCGGCAAAGAACTCTTCGAGTTCCTCATAATCCCCATTGCCAAGTTTGTACTTTATCGTACCAAAGTCCATTGGTTTCTTTATGTACTCCTCGTAATCAGGAACCTCGTCCTTGGTCACTGGACTCAGGAATGGCCAGGAGTCTCTGTGATGTGTCACGTCTGCGAGAAGTTCCTGAAGAGTTGCTTTCATGCTTTTTAAATTCTGCTTGTCGGTTTCTGCTGGTTCCTCGGCAGCACGTTTTGAAGTTCTTCTTGTCTGTCTTGGCTCGTCTTCAGAATTGCTGATGTCTAAGTAAAAGTCAGATTTCTAGAAACTCGGCGGAAAAGTCTTTTTCGCGTCTCAAAAAAGCAAAGGAAGCTCAGCTTTTTATTTTCGCGTGGTAAGGTTCGAAGATTATTGAATTGAAAATTTGTATATTGGTTTATTAAATATTAATTATTTATAAATAATTAATTGTTAATTCAGGAATAATAGTGAACGACCACTCGAAAGTCAAACAAAAATTGAGGACCATTTTTCGTGTTTAAGAAGTTTTTCCAGATGATTCTTTGAAATAACAATTGATAGATTTAAAAAATATTTTGAAAACGTCCGAAAGCGAAGATTTCAAATTCAATACTTTCAAAATTCAATAATTTAAAATTGTAAGTTTATAAAATCGGGCAATTTTAAATTGAAAGATTTTTTAAACAATTGAATACATTTTTCTAACGATTTTTAGAAAATATTGAACACCTTGTTAATAATTAATATTGAGAATCGAGATCGTAGGTTACAAAAGGGTGTCTAGCTTTTTAAATAGCAGATTAATTAATTAGAAGTTTAGTTAAAACTAAAGGAAAATAAAATTAGATATAAATTAATTTTAATTTTAAGTAAAAAAAATAGGGTCAAATTTCAAAAAGTAAATAATTTCTAGAACCTAGAAATTTAAAAACGATTCTGAAAGATCTCAAAATTAGAAAATGATCGAAAATTGAAGAGCCTCCAAATTTAGACATTTTCAGAATAAAAGTAAAAATATACAATTGAAAAAATTGAAAATTTATTTAACTAGCTAGACACCAATTTTATAATTTTTTTTTAATTAAAAAAAGGCTTTATAAGTTTCAAAAAGATTTTTTTTGCAAACCGACAAATAACTCGTTAATTTTTTCTTAAAGAAAAAATCGAAAATTGATTGAGAGCCCTGAAATTCATTATACGAAAGCAATGTGTTTTTTTATAATAGTCTATTAATTAATTAAATAATTACATAATTAATAGTCAAGGGGCATCAGAAATGTATGTATAAAAAATTAAACTATATGAATTTATGATTCAGTAGCGACATTTACAAAATGCACAGACTTATAATCATGCTAATTATGAACTTGGAAATTACAAATGCATAATATTGTTGAAAACAATTATTTATTTATTTTAAAAAATTCAAATCTTCGCTTGAAAATAAGATATCACTTTAATTTTCTTTAATTTTTAGAATATTTAATTCAAAGCTAAAGAATGAAAGAATATTTCACAATGAAAAGATGAAATTATTAAAAAATAATAACAAAAGCATTTTAGAGCCAGTTGAATTTCTCACAAGCTGTACAACATTTCCAAATACAAATTGTTAAAGAAATATATGAAGTTGTGCATTTGAAAAATTGAAATAAAAACCAAAATATAAATCTTCGAACCCTGCACCGTGCGATAAAATTAATATCATTAAAAATATTCTACAGCGATGCTAAAAAGTAAAAGTTGTTAAAAATTTAAGGAAAGCTGAGATAGAAACTTGGAATTAATAAGTTAGTATTAAACACATAAAACACCAATAAATAATTTTAAAATTTGAAATGACAGATGGAAAGTAAGTGATACTGATATAGAAATCGAATATTAAGTTAAAAAACCTAAATATTAAAGTAACTTCAAATCAAGTCCTTGTGTGGGATGAAAAAAGACGAGACATGCATTATAGATAAAAAAATTGGTGATAATTTTTTTTTAAGTAATAGAATATAACAATAACAATTAATTAATAAAAACCAGGACGTTCTGCAATTTTAATCTTCAGTTTTGATTGAAATATTAATTTCATTTAAATATTGCAAATACAAATATTCAAATGAAGTGCCTTCACCAAGTTTTTCAATGTCTTTAGTTATTTAAAAAAAAATAATTTACGTTTTATCTTTAATTTTATTTAACCACTGCTGAATAGTAAAAATTCCTCGATTCTATTTTTACTGGCTTCCTGATCATTTTAGTAAATTTGAATGATTTGAAGAGAGGAACATTCTAATAAGAGGCAAGATGTTATTGATTGTAAGTGCAAGATAGAAAATTGACATACAGCCGTCCCAGTCTGCAGAGTCTCTAGTGAGGAGGCTCTTGGCGAAGCCGTGGATTCGAGAGCGTGCTGTTGCTGCAGACGATCTCTCCGTTTCTTTATCTCTGTCTCGCCCCCTCACTAATAACACACCCAAAGCTAAGCCTGATTTCTTTCTTTTATTTAGAAACTGGGCAATTTTAACTCGATCTTTCCCTTAAGAGCATGCTCTACGGTAACTACGTAACCAATTTTTTTGGCGCTCACCATGTCCAAACGTAATCATATATCGCTCTCAAAATTTGAAATACAGGAAATGAAATATTAAATTGCGTTTGTATATTTAGTTGTACTTAAAATTTTGAAAAAAAAAATCAAGTCGGTAAAGTAGGGATCTATTTTTTTCAAAATCATGACTCCAACTAAATATACAAACGTAATTTAATGTCTCATTTCCTATATTCCAAATTTTCAGAGCGATATATGATTCCGTTTGGACATGGTAAGCGTCAAAAAAAATTTTTAACAACCAAGCACAGAGCATGTCCTTAATTACCAATAAAACTTCTAGTTTAAAGTTAAAATTTCAATACTCAAATTCAAAAGCAAAGGAAAATTGAAAATTATCTACATTGAATCTGAAAGTAATTAAAAAAAAAACAAAAAAAAACAGTAAATAAAATTGCCCAGATCGATTTTTATCATACAAATAAAAAAAAAAACTTAAATATTATTTCGACCTAGTGAGATTAGATTTGAGATGAGTTTCCAACAAAAAAGAAAAGCAAAGAATTAAATAAAAACGAGAGCAAATTCGCTGTAAGACTAAAGCCCATTTGCTAATATTTCGACTCTCATTTCGAAAAATCGTACTTCGGAATAAGGACGAGAACTGTAGTTAAGAGAGAAAGGATATATTAAATTAAAACTAGGATTTTGAGAGGACTTACCGAGTTTTAAACTGACGTTGTATTTCTTTGTTTTGCAGGAGAAGCACCAGAATTTCCCTCGAGGACACCTTGGAGGTGGTGGGTCGAAGCATTTCCAGTGCATGCTTACCCTGCAGGTGTCGCAGGTAATCAACTTTCCACCAAGCGAACATCCCGAGCAGATTTGTGATTTGTCTCTGTAAATAAATAAAAACATAAATAAAAGGAAAAAAAACAAAACTAAAATAAAATAAAAAAACGTACGAGTCATCGTCGCTCTCCTCATCATCATCTTCGTCATTCATTTCTTCATCTCCATTTTCATCCTCGCTACCTGGGACTCTCTTGGCTCGATTCTGGCGCGTCTCTTTGGTTAATACTGCGTCCTCCTCGGGTTCGTCCTCAAACTTTCTTCTCTTCTTGGCTTTTTCCTTTGGCTTCACTTCTCGTGGTTTACACGTCGTACAGAACCAATCGCCCTCAGGAATTGTCTGTAATAAAATTAGAATGAGTAATTTAATAATTTATCAAAGAAAATTAATTAATCACTATTTTAAATTCTATCTTAAATGACTCAGAAAAATTTCCTTGGTTTTTGAATGATTTTAAGTTGTAAGAAGTAAAAAAATAATCGTGCGCGTAACATGCGTGTTGATCTGCTAGTCTATCCAAGTATTGTCTATACTAACGTTCAGTTTAGGTTTCAAACAATAGAGATGATGTCCTTTATTGCATCCGTCGCAAAGCAACATATTTTCGGCGTCTCTGCGTCTCCTACAAATTCGACACTGGGCATTCAGCGCGCTTCTTCCCCAGGCGATGCTGTTGTCAAGAGTGCTCAGGTGGAGGAAAAGTTGGGACCAACTTGTCGAAGCCATTAGGGAATGTTCCCACCTGTCTCTTGCCTCTTCGCTTGACCATTTTTTATCTTTCTCATCAGCACCGAGGGGTTTTTTCAGGTACTTTGGTTCTATAGCGTGGTACACCTATTAAATAAATAAATAAATAAATAAATAAATAAATAAATAAATATTGAGCACGTCTTTTTTAACCCAATAATAAAATAAAACCTCACCTGCAAAATGGCGCAGGCCATTTGCCTAATAGACATCTGTTGTGTTGCAACAGGACTCAATTCGTCCTCACCAGGCGGGCCGAGATATTTTCCAGGATCTCGGTAGGTTTTTGTGCCTACACTTCCTACCTCGGAATCCGGGGTATTCGGTCTGCTACTCCTCGATTCGTTCTTGATCTTGTCTAAAGTGGAATTAACAGCAACATCCACCTCCACTTCGTTTAATCCATAAACAAGTCTATCACACTGCTTATCGTAATGAGTGTCCTGTATTGCCTTCCTCCACAAGTCCCGGTCAATCACCTTCAAGGAACCGAGACACCCAAGCTTGATCTTATCCTCCAAATCGAGGATATAATCTCTCAAGGTCAATTCCATAACTGAATCGATAGCCATGTCGCTTGGGAAGTTTAGATTCGTGCTTTCCTTCTCCTGTTTTGACTTTTTCAATGATTTGTTTGCAGATTCCTTTATCGGCTCGGTAAACTAAAGACAAAACAATGTCGGTTAATAAATTGAAAAATTCGCTAGAAGAAAATGAATAAAATCTATGAGATTGTTACTTACAACGTCCGGATTAAGCTTGTGTTTCGGGCATTCTTCAATGACTTTGACGAGGTTCGAAGTTTCCATAATAAGATTATTCCTCAATTCTCCCTCTCGAATTCCCCTTTTGCAAAGTCCGTTAATCATTGCCTCGATATCTTCCCGATTCCCATAGAAATTCCATTTAGATTCCTCTCTTACACAATGAACTGGACATTCTTTGTCTCCAGTGCAGGCCATCAACGACTTATTTATATCGCTCGCCTCCGTTCTCGTCTCCTTTCTCGGAGACTTTAGACCATTTTTGTCTGCGAAGCTCACCTTCTTCGGTGATTTCTTAGACTTTTTATTAAAACTGTTTTCCTTGTCATTAAACTCATCGTCAAATTTACTACGAAGATACGTGTAAGTCGACTCTCGGTTTTGAAGTTCTGGGATGTGAGGAGTTCCTCCTGGGATGCAAGTTCCTGGCCACCGCTCATCATTCTCCACGAAAATTCCTAAAAAGATTTAAAAAGGATTGAATTAATGTTTTTCTGACAAAATTAAGCGATTTTCAACTTTTCCTACCTGGAATGGAAAGGAATCTCCAATATCTACGATGTGCTCGATCAGATCCAAGCAAAACCATCATCTGATCATCTCTCGAAGCTATTTGAAGATCCCTTAATTTATTTTCGTACTCCTCTCTCTTCTTCTCCTCTTCGCAATTTCCGCGAGTAACCTTCTTCGGTTTTTGTTCAAGATCTTCCTCCACTTTTCCTTCCTTCTGGAGCTCCTTCATTTTCTCTCTCTCTTCCTTTTCCTTCTTTTGCTCGGCGACAAGGAAGGATTTTAACTCCTTTTTGGCTTGATGGAGCTTCTCATACCTTTCCTCGATTACGTCTCGAATTGAGGCGAAAGTTAAAAGTTGATTAATGAGGCAAGTGACGACAATGAGTCTTTCGTCGAGGTCAAACTCGCAGACGCTTCTGTGACCGAGCATTCGCAAGATTCGGGGCTCGTTCATTCGCAAAAGAAGGGCTGGGTCATCGTGATTCGTGTAACCACCTGGAAAAGACAATTTCAGTATTAAAGAAAGCTTTCGAAATAATAAAACGTTCTTTTTAAAAAGGAGAAAACTCACCTCTTTGAGAATACCTCCACTTGGAAGCGACTTCGCTGATTCTACCTCCGGAACTCAACAAATGTTGTCTCAAAATTTCGCTTAAAGTGACATGATCAAGAACCAATTCTGAAAGCTGACATCCTTGGTGATTCTGACACCAAGTGGAGGCCAGTGTTGCGAGTTTTGTAGCCTCAGCCATCGAAGGAACTCCCTTATCAAAATTAATATCGTCTTTCAAATCGGCGGCATCTGCATGAATTTCATTTTCCTCCTCCGCCTGGTACTTAAAAATATTTGCGAGGAGAAGCTGCACCAAGTCGCTAAAGGGACCTCCAACGTCCTTCATCATCATCGCCTTCTCGAGTATGTCAAGGGTCAAACCTCCAGTGAAATAAGTGTTCACCTCCAACTCCTCGTAAAAGAATTGAAGGAACTCGAGGATCATTGCAAAATCTCCGAACTTTTCATTCGGGACACCACAATTTATTGGAACTGCAGAAGGAAGTGGAGCTAAATCCTCGCATTCTAGATCCTCTTTCGGCTTGTTCCACTCTTTTACGTAAGCTTGGAAGGCTACTTGAATCTGCTTTTCCTCCTTCTTGCGCTCTTTTCTCTCAAGGCGTTCCTCCTTTCGCTTTGCCTTTTCCTCAAGGGCGCGGGCCTTTATGTCTTCTTTGAATTTTCCGTTTACTCTGAAATCGAAGGAAAAGGAATTATAATTTTTCAGATTTTAAAGAGTCATCTCGGATATTTGAATAATTGACAACTAATATCTAGAGACAACGTATCTGGAGTTTAAATAAATGTCCATGGTGGCCACAAAATTCAATGTTTTCATTTCCCTGACTTTTTCCCGACTTTCAGACAAACTTTTCCGCCAAAAAAATATTAAAAATGAGAAAAAATTATCATTAAAAATATGTACTATTGAAATTATTCAAAAATGTTGTATATCACTTTAAATCTTTTGAAATTTAAAATCACTTCATAACAATAAAAATTCGTATAAATTGCTCAAATTTTCGACAACCTTGGAAACCTATAAAAATTCATTCAAATAAATGTCAATTTCTATTTCCCCTGACAATTTATTTTCCCTCATATTCCAAACATACCGCGGTTTTCTCTGCTTTTTCTGAACCATTCCGCTGTTAACTTTCTTCAGTGTATTCGGCTTTTCAAATTTCCTGTGTTTCGTCACATCTGAAGTGAGGAATTTATCCAAGGAAGTTTGTTTAATGATTTTCCTCGGTCTTGGAGTAAAATCAGGCAAAGGTCCATCGAAAATCGTATCGAACCTCACTTTAGCGATGCCATATTTCTGTAGAACACTTTCCTGGAATAGAAAACAAAAATAGAATAGACAAATTGAAATTCAATCACAATGAAGCAATATATTTTAAAAGTATGATTTATACCTTAACAACCCAAACGCCGTTAGTGCTTTGTTCGCAGAGATGCTTGAGGAAAATCTTGTTACGTTCTCGTCCATATTGCTGCTTCTTCCTTCGGACTTGTGAAGCTTCGAGGATCATTGTTTGACTCTCGTCGTCTCCACAGTCTAATTGTTCCACTTCATAACGAAATAATTTCGAGGGAGGGTTAGGCGTCCTTTCTTGAGGATTGCTGTTGAAACATTATTTTTAAATTAATTCGATCAATAGGATTTTTAACACTCAATTTTTAATATTTATCTTTAATACTAATAAATCTTCCATATTGATAAAAAAGTACCTTCCATTTTCTAGAATGTACTGTTTGATTTGTTGTTCATTGGGGGCGATAACTTGGAGAACATGGCATTCACACCAGGAATCTTCGGTGAAACTCGCTTCAACCATTTCTCCCACGAAATATCGATCCCTCGCATATTGGTATATATCTTCGAGCATCTCGTTGAAAGACGTTCTGTGAGTTCTATTTGACAGGTACAATATTGGGATTCGCAGCTGGAATAAAAAGAGGTGTTTTTTTATTTATATATTTTTTTAATTAAAAAATACAACGCTGGAATATGAAATAAAGTTTTTTGAAGTAATTAAAATTTGAAAATTGAGGTTTACCTCCATTGGAAATTCCTTGAAACTTCGTGCTGCATTTTCTTCGCTTTCGAGAGCTTCAGCATAAGTGAGACCCGATTTTCCCGTGATACTGCATGACCAGACAAGGGAATTGCACAGGATAATCCTCGCACAGAATTCACTGAAATGTAAACGAAAAATGTTAGATATTTTCTTTTACATTCCCTTTTTTGCTTCAATTTATTCTACAATTATCAAACTTGCGGCTTTAAATATTTATTGTGTAATATTGTGCAATTTCCCAATTTTTAAATAAAAATAGTTACAAATTAGAATTTGCAATATCAAACTTCCTATTTTAGACACATCATGATTGTTTGATTATTGTTCTTCTAATTCTAATTTATATTTAATTTTGAATTAAAAATGTTAAAGAATCTTTCTTCATTATATAACGTTTCTAATTAAAGACGCGAATTTTCTGTCCTTTGATCGATTAAAACAGGGAATGAAATAAAATTCTCGAATCTTCAATCCATACGAAATTCTCATCATAATGAAATCCTTTAATTACTAGTTTAGATGTAAAATATTTAAAAACTCTCTCGGGAAGCTTTTGTAATCTTCTGTTCAATCTGGAATCATAAAATTAAAAAATAAATTTACTGCAAACTTTATATTATAAGATAAGTCATATTATAAAACAATTAAATCTTACAATATTTATCCAAAGAATTATATTTAAAAAAGGGGAGAATATCCTAGAATTTACATTATTTCCACGAGACTCGCATTTTTATTTTCAGAAATCTAACTTGCACCGACTGCCATTCTGAAGTATCCCATTTTTCAAATTAAACCATTGCAATTTACCAAAAAGAGCCAAATAATCTGCGTCTTTACTTTCTTCCATGCTCCGAGTTATCGAGAAAACAAAAATCTCTTAAAAGACATTTACACCTATACAATTCGTATAATTCCTTAATCAAATTCCCTCCAAACTTTTTGTAACAAACAAATAAAAACTGTAGAAAAAGTTAAACACAACTTCAGAGAACCCAGAATCTCAAAACAATTCCAGAAGAAACGCGGAACTCATTCCCCGTAATTGCAATAAGAAATCCTCCCTATCCAAGCTTCCAAACAATAGCAATTGGAATTCTTCAAAACAAAGCTTTTTAGAGCATTCTGCTCAAACGAAATCTTGAAAACAACGAAAAATAATCGCATCTTAAAAATCGGGATCCGACGGCGGAAGAGGCCAAGTAACGGAAAAGACGGAGGCGGATGAATGACAAACTGACAACCCCGTCTTGTTCGACTCTCAACGCTTAACAGTCTCAACCTACTTGTAATCCTTGAAGATTTCGTTGGTAACCTCACAATGATAGACCTCGTCGTCATCCCGGAAATCCGAGGAGACGTGGAGTTTTTGAAAAGGCTCGTTGCGTAGTAGCGGCATGTTGAATTAGTCCTTGGCAGCTGCCGCAAGACGCCCGAGAAATCAATCCGAGCGATCTACGTTATTCCCGAACACGACGTGCTCGGCGAGTCTAATGTTCGGAAAAAAAACTTACGATCGCGTCTCAAAGGCCGAATCTTCAATCGACACTCGGTCCGAATTTGCGCGCCTTGGCGAAATTCTCACCACCAAACTATTTTTCACTTTAGACGTAAACAAATTCAACTATTTGTAATATACACTGATTTTTTCGACTCATGACAAAGCCCGATTTAACGGTGCTACTTGTGAAAGAAGCGCGCCACTTACACTACATAGTATTCACAATCTCAGTCTCACACACACCTGCCACCCAAAACCACCATTTTCGATTTCGAGATGCGCAAACTACCTGCACAGGCTCGTAATGGCGGCTCTAACCAATTGAGAACTCTTTCATTCTGGCGGGCATTTTCAATATTTTAAAATACTCATGGTATTTTATCTTTTTCAAATTAGGAAATGTAATATAGATTAAACTTAAATTTATATATTTCTTCGAATTTGTATTATTCAGAACTGTATCAATAAATATTTATTGTTTTTTTTTATTTAATGCACAATTGCACACTAATGCGCAGGATTACGCCTGCGGGGTGGGAATAAATCCCGCTCTTTTTAAACACGCGGTTTTTAAAGTTTTTTTTTTTCTATGTCAATTTCGTTTAATTATCCAAATAAATCAAGTACCTGTGCTGGATCCTATTTTGTAAAATCAAATTTTACAGCAACAGTAGTTGCTTTCTCTTTCTTAGAAAAAGGAAACGAATAAGGAATTTGATTAACGTTGTATAAACGAAATTTGGCGGGACCTCAATAGCCAATCACGTGATGTAAAACTTTATCGGGAAAATTCAAATTGAAAAATAGGAAATTCAATGTAAAGTAGGTAGAATCGTCAAAGAATCATTTTGCAGCAAAAATTATATTCTAGAAATAACAAGCATTCTTTAATTATATACAAAATATCATATAATAAAAAAATTCAATAAATCTAAAAAAAACCACAGTTAAAAGTCAAGCCATTGAGAGAAATATAAACATTTTTGTGGTGTAATGTCTCCCTCATCACAGCAGTTCTTCCTCACCTGAAAAAAATGAAGTATTTATCATACATTTTTTCAAATTATAATTATATAATGTGTCGCATTTTAATCGCTGGATAGAAATATCTCTTAAGGAGTCATTCTTTCTTATACGCTAAAAAAAAAGAGCTATTTTTGAACATTTTTTTTTGAGTATATGTTATGAAAGATATGGATACAAATATTTATAGGTATGATAAAACATGACTTAAAATACATAAAAAAATTGTTTTTTATTTATTTGATTGCATGTTTATTGTTTTAAACGCGTTTTTCTCAAAACAGAGTTTTTAAAACGGTACCAAGGAGTTTATGAAAACTATTCGACCGATCCTTATGGAATTTAAACCACACATTCTACACATATTAAACTAGTTTTATAACCTTTAATATATTAAAATATTAAATTTTTACTAATTTTGCCATTTTGTTATTTCTTCATAAATATTAATTATTAGAAATTATAACACTAGTATTTGTCATACTGAATCTAACCCATTTTGTTTTGTTTTTTCCGGCTAGCCGTTACCGAGATTACCCTGGTACCGTTTACCTCTTTGATTTTGAAGAGCCTTCGCACGGCCACTACTTTTTATATAAACATGAAATAAAATAATTAAGAAATAATTTTTTTACGTATTTTAAGACATACTGTATACCTATCATACCTAAACTTATTTATGTTCATATCTTTCATGACATATACTCAAAAAAAAAAGCTCTTTTTTCCTGTTATAAAGGGAACATACTTTCAGCTAACTTCATAGCGTTACCTCAATTTCTGACGTCAGCGTTACTACTGGTTACGCATGAAGTGAGCAGTAAGCCTAATGACGTAAAATATTTTAAGAACGAAAAACGCGGGCGCGCGATTTGACTCGTTAGCGTAAAAAGTAGAATAACCCCTTAAAATACCCCATCTACAAAAAAATTGTTTAGACAAAAATTCTAGATAACATAGGCAGTCATTTAACAGTGCCATTAATTTGGAACTTCAGGTCAATTTTCAAGTTAATTTGAACGATTTTTTAAAAATAACAAACCCTATTTTTTACTTTAAATTTTAAAAAGAACGGAAAATTTGACGTCAAAAATATTCTATGAGAAATTAAAAAAAAATTTTTTAAGGTCAATTATGGTCAAGGTGATACACACTTTTACATTTTATCCACTTGTTAAAATAAGCATCTTGAACGCTTGCTATTCTCAAAAAAACCACGATAATTTCAAAACCAAAAAAGGCATCTGACCTTTCTAAAGTGACAAAAGTAAATTTCCTATAGAATATTTTAAGAGATATTACGATCCATAGACCCTGTATAAAACCTAATTAAGAAATTTTTATTTTGCTTCCTCATAGAGGAAGCTTTGTAGTGGTGTCAAAAATTCACTTTCTAAAAAAAGGTTTTTTTAAACCTAAATGGAATATATCTAAATGATGTCCTGAAAAATTGTCCGGATGTACGTATGTGGGCATATCCACGAAATGTGTCATTTTCTCTCAAAGAAAAGTTACAAAATCATTTTCAAGGCACACTTTTCAAACTTTTTTCCTACATTCTACATACATATAAAAACTCATTTTTTAGCGTGGTAAATAACTTTGCGCATGCGCACAGTTTACACAAAATATTGAAACAAATAAGTCCATCAATTTAATTGAATTAATAATATTTTTGAAATTGAGGGTGAAATAGAATTGTTTTTCATTCTTAAATAAAAAACCTTTTTTGTCCAAAACTAACATAAAAAAGGAATATTTTTTCATTATTTGTCTATTTTTTGTAATATTTCAAAATATTCTGAATTTTTTAAAAATATATTTATACAAAAGTTATTCCTGTCAGCCTTTCATATACTTGTGTTTTGGAGATTTAGAATACAAATGACAGTCTTGTTTCGAAATGAATCGCAAATTTCGTGTTGGAATTTCAAAGAAGATGAAAGTCAAAATTCTACTGTTGGACGGTTTTTTTTATTAGTGTCCGCGTTGTGCCTAAAAAACATGGAAATAATTGAGTGCGACTGACACTTAGTGTCTCTATCTCGAGACTCGTCTGCTATGTCTGCATTTGCTCCGTTCCAGAAAATGAATATTTTCTGACAAAATATTTATTTTCTCATCAAAGCTGAAAAGGAATTTCATTTTTATAGGACTCAGGACAACTCAGAACCCAACATATTTGGTAAGTTACCCCACATATCCCATAAAACCTTTTTCTAAAATATATACGCTCACAGGGTCGGCTTCGAATAGTTTCTGAAAATTTCTATTTTCACGGATTTCCAAGTCCGTCTATCCAACACCCTTAACGATCCTACAATATCTTTGGCACGCGTATAGATAAATTGATGAAATTTGGCATATTTATTCCACTATTTACCAAGTTGAATTTTTTTACGAGGGTTTACCAAAATATTTAATTTTACAAGTTTCGTGTACTTTTATAATTTTCGAAAAATTCATTTTTCCATTATAACTTCTCAAATATTCAAAATCTAAGAATGATGTAAGGAAAATGAAGATTTCTTTCATCGAAACGAATCGATTGACCTATATAATCAATGCATTTCATTAAAAATAAGGATGTTATGGTTAATTGTATTTTAAAAAATTAATTTTTCGAGTATAAGTAGGTAAATGTAAATGAAGATTTCTTATGTCTAGACGAAACGATTGACTATTGATTGATCTGATTAATGCATTCCATTGAAAAATAAGAAAGTTATGCTTTATTGTAATTTTCGAAATTATGAATTTTTCGAATCTAACTTCTCAAATAATCAAAATTTAATGTTGATGACACTTTCTCTATGAGGAAGCAAATTATATTAGCTTACAGAAAGCAAAGTGCTCGTTGAATGAGTACAAAAGTTTATACAACTTGACAACTAGTTTAAGATTTAATACTAACCGGACAAACGCCACAAGGGCTTGCTATCAATCCTGGGAAATTTAGCAAGGGTTCGATCGCTCGATACATATTGACTTTATCGTTTGTGAGAATTTTTTCTGCTTTTCCATCATAAACTAAAGTGTTTAGGATCATCTCTATGTCTTCCACTGAGAGCGCAACCTAGAAATAAAAACATTTCAGTTATTTTCCTCTAATCAAAAATCGAAACACCAAGTCTCCTAAGTTTGAGCCTGCTTTCCCTTCAGGACTTGAAAAAACTTTTAAAAAGTCCTTCCTGTGGCCTCAAAAAGTCGATGAAATTTGCCCTACAGGTTAGAGTATTCTACAGATTTCTTGACCCTCCTGCAACAGCCTTAAGGAATTATTCTACTTTATATGCTAAAAAAAAGAGCTATTTTTTAACATTTTTTTCTTAATATGTCATGAAAGATATGGCTATAAATATTTTTTTGCAACACCCACCTCTAAAGTTGCACTTTATGTGCTCCTAAGTTATGTGTAAAGTAGGTCTTTAAAGCTCAGTAACGTCACCGTAGATAATAAACTTTCTTTACGTACGCTGACGTCACAGGTGTGTGTAAAGTATAGCTTTTACGCATAGGTGATAATTTTACACATTGTTCGCAAATTGGTGACTTTAATCACAACCAGATAACTTTGGAAAGCAATTAACTTAAGGTACACAATTTATTATATTACTGCAATTTTTTCGGTTGGGTGTTGTAAAAAATAGTGTACGGCACCTGTTTTACGCACTTGTATTGTAAATTACTATTATTGTATATTTATTGTTTTAAACGCGTTTTTCATAAAACACCGTTTTTAAAACAGTACCAAGGAGTTCATGAACTCAACCGATTCTTATGAAATTTAAACCACACATTCTACACATATTAAACTAGTTTTATAACCTTTAATATATTAAAATATTAAATTTTTACTAATTTTGCCATTTTGTTATTTCTTCATAAATATTAATTATTAGAAATTATAACACTAGTATTTGTCATACTGAATCTAACCCATTTTGTTTTGTTTTTTTCCGGCTAGCCGTTACCGAGATTACCCTGGTACCGTTTACCTCTTTGATTTTGAAGACCCTACGCACCGTCAGTACTTTTTATATAAACATGAAATAAAATAATTAAAAAATAATTTTTTTTACGTATTTTAAGACATGTTTTATCATACCTAAACATATTTATATCCATGTCTTTCATGACATACTCAAAAAAAAAATGTTAAAAAATAGCTCTATTTCTAGCGTATAAAATAGAATAACCCCTTAAAACAAAAGAGTATTTCTTTTGTATAACTACCTTGCTGATTTTCAAATCAGTAATATGCTGCCAAACATCCCGCGAGCTGACATAAGAAACATTTCTAGCCGCGAGTGGTCCAGATTTGCAATCTGCCAACTTTGCTTTTTGCCTTTGCAAATATTTATAGCAACAGTCATTTAAAACATCGACAAATTCGGCCTCGTATTCCTGATCCTGATACCAAGCTCCACCAGTTATAGATCTGTCTGGCTGGAGGTCGTAGAGCATAAATACTTTTTTCTTTCCAGCAGCTACGGATTTGACTGTCTTGATAATCTTCTTAGTCTCGAGAATTTTTAGTGTTTTAGTTAATGATGTGTTATTCAGATTGGACTTCATTCTAATGTCTCTGATCCATATTCCTTTGTTGCCAGCTTCTTCAATTATGGAATAGACTATCTTTTCCTCATTATCTGAACCCTTGGCAATTTTGACTTTCGAGGGATCTTTTAGCTTATACAAAATAGTTGAACCTTGTAAGTAAACTACAATATTTCCTCGCTTAAGAAGCTTGTTTACAATTTCCACCTTTTCATTTGCACTAAGATTTGGCAGTTTGGCTGCTATGTCCTTCTCGGAAAAACCTTTTAGCTTCGACTGAGCCAGTTCCAGCAATCTAAAAAAATTCGAAAAGTTGTTATTGTTATTAACATCAAACTACATACCAAAATTCTCTAGTTTAGTTCAAATAATTTTAATTCACATATCTGAATAGATTTTATTAATAGATTATTTTCAATATTAGCAGGGATTAATTAATTATTAAAATATAAATACGTATAAATTTTGAATATTTTCCGACTATATAAGTTATAAAACGATTTAATAATTAAAAAAATAGGTTAAATGTTAGAAAATTTTACTAAGTCGATTGAAAGGAACAGAATTTGCACATTTTCTTTTCAGCCGGACACATTTTGAACACCCCTCTTCCCGCGCTCACAGCTATTGCATTTCGAGAAAAAAAATGTATACTTATAGTTTGAAGTGTGCTCTTTCCGATGGTATCACTCAAATTATCGAAAAAAAAATTTTGTTAAAAAAATGCAGTTTGAAACAAAAAAAAAAAACAAGGATTTTCGAAGGAATTTTTTTTTAAAATCGAGTTTTCAAAGATTTACCGGCTTGGAATCATCTTGGAACTGGTCTACATCGTGGACGCGATGTTTGAATTTAAAGAATATGAGGTTGTGAAGTCAATTTGGCCAATTAGAGACTTCAAAATGGCGCCCGAATTGCAAAATTTTTTCCAGAACATTCATGAGTTTTTTTCTCAGAAACGAGGCACTGTAAAAAAAAATTACTAAGAACAAAATGTACTTAGAATTATCCAAAGAATGCCCCTGAATTTTTTCAAAATGATTCAAGTGGTTTTTTGGTTATGCAAATTGACAATTTTTGATAAATTGCTAAAATCGCTTGAATCGTTTTGAAAAAAATCATGTGTATTCTTCGGTCAATTCTAAGCATTTTTAGTTCTTAGTAATTTTTTTTTACAGTGCCTCGTTTCTGAGAAAAAAACTCATGAATGTTCTGGAAAAAATTTTGCAATTCGGGCGCCATTTTGAAGTCTCTAATTGGCCAAATTGACTTCACAACCTCATATTCTTTAAATTCAAACATCGCGTCCACGATGTAGACCAGTTCCAAGATGATTCCAAGCCGGTAAATCTTTGAAAACTCGATTTTAAAAAAAAATTCCTTCGAAAATCCTTGTTTTTTTTTTTTTTGTTTCAAACTGCATTTTTTTAACAAAATTTTTTTTTCGATAATTTGAGTGATACCATCGGAAAGAGCACACTTCAAACTATAAGTATACATTTTTTTAGATTTTTTTCTCGAAATGCAATAGCTGTAAGCGCGGGAAGAGAGGTGTTCAAAATGTGTCCGGCTGGACTCTAATGGGTTAAAATGATATTTTCGGTAAACGGAAAAAAAAATCCAAATTTAAATTTTAAACGTGGTTTAAAATAACAAAGCTACATCAGCCATTTGAATGCCCGGTAAGAGAGAGTTGATTAAAATGGATTAAACTTATATCGAAAATGTTCAAAAACGACATTGCTTTGCATTAAAAATGTTGTGAATTTGAGCTAAATTGTCAACACTTCAATGCAGATCAATTATGTAAAATTGAATCTATATTGAAATATTGACAATTGTATATCAAGGAAGGGATTAAATTGATTGCAATTTTCACGATCGCCTTAGAAAATTAAGTAGAATTAATTGACTTCAAATCTATCACTGTCGTTAGAATTTGAATATGCTCATTTTTGGGAGAATTAAATTGAGTTCAAATCTATCACGTTCATGAGAATTAGAACGTATACATTTTTTCTCGCGTGATTTAACAGAATGGAAACGAGAACGAACGTATATTTTTTTAAATAATAAAAGTTACTCGGTTTGGAAATAGACTTGTGTATTCAGAGGACAAAACTCTTTACTTTAGTAACTTTTACGTAAAAGAACATTTCGAATGTTAGGATAGTTGAGGCAACTAGTCGAAAATTTTATTTTATGCAAATATTATTAACGCTGATGCAGAAGGGTACAAAAAGATGGTGAAATCTGCGATGTCACTTTAAGCTGAAAGTCAAAATTTTGTCGACTTTTCGAGGGGAATTTGCAAGTTTTGAAGGGCATTTGCAACATTTCTTCGAGTTCTAAAGGGAAATTAGGGACTTGGTCCCTGAAATTCCTAACTATTTAATTTCCATCACTATTTCTTATAGTGAAATTTCCTTACCTGAACTTCCTATAGTGTGTGTCAGACAGACACATACAAACATTGACAGGATGGTCGGTGTCTGAGTGAATACAAGGTATGATTATCGGATTTGCACCGACATTTTCTTTTAATTAAAAAAATCACGGCCCAAGTTCACTAAGTTAAACGCCAATTTCCCTTTAGAATTCGAAAAAACTTTGCAAATGCCCTTTTTTTCCCCTCAAAAAGTCGACAAAATTTTGTCTAGCAGAATAGAGTAACGTCTACATATTTCGCAACTCTCCTGCATCAACCTTAAGTTAAGGATTTTTCCTTCTGCATACACACTTCAATTTAGAAAATAAATATCGCTTAGCATCGAAAAAAACTTTCATTATAGTATTTATTTTGTAAAAAAAAAACCTGCATTCTTGCAGTAAAAGAATTGAATAATTTAATTAACCCTTTAATTTAAAAAGATTTAAATATGTGTTGAATGTGTGAGAACTAGTATTGTATTTCTGATTGGTCAACTTTGTTGCCCAATCAGATTTGTTGATTTGTCAACCTTTTTGTAGTTTGAAAACTATGCATTTTTCAACATTTTTTAATGGGAATGTTCGACTTAGTTTTTGCTCTAATATTTGCAGCTTCACGTTGGTAGATATCTCGAGAAACAACATCGTAAATATCGATATTTTTTTTTTCTCGATATTGCATCTCTATTCCTTATTATCGGGTATTGAAGCATAACCTCAACATTTTCAATTCACAAATTCACATTTTTTTAAATAAAATTCTATAGTATACAGAAGTTCTTCAGATATACTTTTGCAAAAATGACAACAATAGGAATTTTTGGAACTAAAAATTAACTTTTAAAACAAAAAAATCTGTGGGTAAATTGTTTGGACTTTATAATTTGATATTTACTTTAGTTCGTTGGCGTCCAGGCCATTAGCTGCATTTTGTTGAACTTCCATTTTTTCTACTTCCTTAAAATTGATAAATCTTTTATTTATAAAACAGAACTTATATTAGCAAGCTCTGCAAAACACCGGAGCCTACGTTACGGATTCCGGAATCATTGACTGTGCACACTCGGAATTGTTCTGAATATATATATGTAATCATAATACTTATCACGAAGGAATAGTAACAACAACTGATGTATGGCAACACTCGACTTCCAGTGTTCTGTCAGATTCCCCATGGATATAAGGTCAAAATACATACACGCTCTGCCGATGGTCGAAACGTTTCGGCGTTTCACGACATTCTGTTTTACATGAGCCGCGAGCCGAGCGCATGTTATCCACTCGGAAAATGGAAAATTGGAAGAAAAACTTTTCCAATGGCGGTAAATTTGAAATTACGAATGAAAACTGAAATAAATGATAATGTTAATATGATTAAATTATTATTAAAAATACGTTTCTAGATTATGTAGCAAATATAAATTTATTAGAAATAGAAAATTAGATTCAAGATTAATTATTTATAATTTATTTATCTCTGTAAAGTAATTCAAAGCACCTTCGCGTTTTATGATTATGGTTTGTTATGTCTGTTGTATTCAGACACATGATTGACGGTTTTACATGAAAAATATTTTGGTGAGTAATAAACAATTGTTATTATAAGATAGTATGAAATATTAAAGCAATTGAGTATATTGTACATTATCTACACAGTTCAGTTGAAATATAACCTGAAATGATTGATTTGAAACATAATACAATTATAATTATAATAATTTATATGAATTAAGAAATAGATTTATGTATAAGCGAAATAGTAGAATAAATATAACATGCAGTCAAATCAATCATTTGAGGTTATGTTTCAACTGAACTATGTAGATAATGTACAATATACTCAATTGGTTTAATATTTCATACTATCTTATAATAACAATTGTTTATTACTCACCAAAACATTTTTCACGTAAAACCGTCAATCATGCGTCTGAACACAACAGACATAACAAACCATAAACATAAAACGCGAAGATGCTTTGAATTACTTTACAGAGATAAATAAATTATAAATAATTAATCTTGAATCTAATTTTCTATTTCTAATAAATTTATATTTGCTACATAATCTAGAAACCTATTTTTAATAATAATTTATTCATATTAACATTTTAATTTATTTCACTTTTCATTCGTAATTTCAAAGTTACCACCATTGGAAAAGTTTTTCTTCAAATTTTCCATTTTCCGAGTGGATAACATGCGCTCGTGTGAACAGGGTGTAAAAGTTCGCACTCAAATCTCAGCCAATTGAAAGTCAAGAAACTTCCCACGGTATAATATGGCCGCCTATACACAAGTTCCCCCCTGATCAGGGTTCGGTAAGTAAAATACCTTAGGTAAATTACATGGTTTTTTACAGTAATTTACTACCTATTTTACGTCGAAAACACCGAATTCTTATGGAGTGAGGGGAGGGGGTTTCTACGTAAAATATGTAATTTACATAAGTAAAAAAACCATGTATAATATGTAAAAAACTTCGAGTGACGCGTCACTTCCGAACCCTGCCCCTGATACTCTGTCCACAATAGGCGGTCAGGCGGATTTCAATCGTCGCTTCCCTAAAGGCCTAATTACAGGCTTTTAGGAAAATGTCCTTCTTCTCACTCTACCATGGGACTATCCCATAAGTTTGTCTCATGTAAATTCCACATTTTCAAGATGTCGATTGCGCTTACATATTTAAAAAGTAAACATAACCTAATTCTTGAATAAGTGAGGTTATGTTATGCTCTTTTCCCCCACTCTTCTCTCAAGTCCACCATCTTTTACATTTATTTCATTTTTACGTATAATACGTAAAATACGTATCATACATATAAAAGTCCGAATTACGCGCAGGGTTGCATACGTAATATACCTTAGGTAAATTACATGAGGTTTTTGACTATATTACGTACGTTTATTACGTTGAAAACACCAAATTCTTATGGAGTGGGGGGTTTTCTACGTATAATACTTAATTTACAAATGTAAAAAAACCATGGTAATATACGTAAAAATCCTCAAGTTACGCGTAACCGTGCAACCCTGGTGGCGGAGCGCCCCATGATTGCATGTTGCGTTGTTATAATGAGGGAAAAGAAGACAAAAGCATACTTCTGTCTCTTTCTCTCTCATTAGGACGCAACGCAAAATGCAATCTGGGTCCACGTCCATGTGTACAATGTTTACATGCGCAGAAATCATTATTTTAAGTTCTGCGCATGGCTCTAGCTGTCAATTTTATAACCTCAAAAAGTGCTTAACAATAAAAACGTGCTCAGTCAAAAGGAATTTTTAATTGTGAATAGCGAAAAATTTAATCGAAACTTTGAGTTTAGAGTAGAAAAATATAGAATGGAAGATTCAGAAGATATTGATGAGCTGGAAATTGCTTCAAAAGCATGGCAAAAATCTATGAAGTCTGCTAAAAAGGTAAACTAATAACAATTCACTTGTTTTTGAATTAATTTTTAACTTCAGTGCCCAATATATATATGAATATGTATTGAAAATAATTAAAAGCATTAAAAGCTTAAAAGCAGAGAAAAAGTTAACAAAACGTGAGGATTTTGAATATACGCAGGGTTGTGTGCCATCTCGAATTGTTTTTAACGTAAATTACGGATGCGAGATATTTTACGCAGAAAATAGGTAAAGTAGTTAGAAATTGCGCCAAGAGGGAAGAGAGCGATCCTGTAAAATTTGAACCTGTTAATCTAAATGAATTCGGTTAATAAGAACTTTTATTTCAAACACGATTTCAAATCAAGGTGCCGTCCTAGTCGGCAGAAAACGCAAAGCAGAAAATCATAAGAGTGAAAGAAACAGGAAGATTTTCTCTCTCTTTCACTCTAATGATTTTCTGCTTTCTGCTTTGCGTTTTCTGCTATCATAGGACGGCACCCTCAGTCCAAAAAATTCAGATTAAAAACTGTTTTATGAAGAATCATTAGAATTTAAAGATTGGAAATTAAAGTTTAGAGTTGTGTAAATAATATTTACAGAAATTCAAAAAACAATATTTTTTTTTAAAGATACTTAACTTGAATTATTTTTAAAATTGTAAAATTTCCAACGTAAGTATAGATTAGACTTCATACAATAAGAATACAGAATAATATTTTTGAAAGGGTTGACATAATTTTTATTTTAATAAGCCTCCAAATATAAACTAAATACTTATATATAACTTATAATAATAATGATTTATTCCATAAATAAAGGGTAAATTAAACATACAATTATAATCTATTTCAAATACTTCATTTAAATTTAGGAAAAGAACAGATTTTTTAGTTAAGGGTCCCAATCGTCATCACTTTCTTTAATATAACTAATGTTGCTTCCTCCGTTTTCTGTAATGTAGGGATGATCTTGTACAATATGATCTTGTGCACTATGATCTTGTACAATGTGTTCATGTGCAATGTACTCTTGTACAATTAAAGGATCTTGGGACTTACTCTCACCTGAAAAACAAAAACATTTGTGTTAAATGATTTTACAAATTCCAAGTACATCAATAAAAAAATTAAAATTTCTTTACTGTCTTTCATCTGTGCAATTTTCTTCGACATGTAGGCCTTTGTTTTCTCCACATGGGCATCTGCTTGTGCGGGACTCATATTTTTTACATTAATTAAATACCATTGAAATATGGCTGAAAAAATCAAATTTGTTAGCATACAATACGTTTCTCTGACAGAAAAATTATACAGAATGTGAATTTACATTTAATAGCAAGCACTTTCTCTGGATCCAATCTTCCTTCCGATGGAGGGCCACTTCTATTTCTATTCGATCCTTTTCCTGTAACTGTTTGCTGAAGTAAAGTCTGATAAGGAAACATAGCGACCATCATTTGTCTAATGAACTGTGCTGGTGATTTGCAGTCTGTCGTTATTAAATTCCAACTCTGCATTGGTAACCACTGATTCATACCAAGATAAATCTGCAATTATCAAAATTATTTGTTTAAACAAATAGATAGTAGATACTTATAGATAATTTTAACATTTTTCAATAATTTTTCAACAAACCCTGTTAGTAGTTTTGCAAATAAAACCAGGTGTTGGCTCCCTTTCGACATCCTTGCCTCCAGATTGCCCTGAAAGTTAAAAAGTAATTGTTTTAGTTTCGAACATAGACGTATCGTTATTTCGAGACAACATTTTTCACTTACCATCAAAACCTTCAAGAATTCTTTCCTGCAAGCGTCGATTTAAAACTCTCAATTCTGCAGCTTCACGTTTTAATGTTTCGAGTTCTTCTTTAACATTCTCAAGACTATCGACTTTTTCTTGTAATTCACCGAGTGCAGTTTCATATTGATGCACCGTTCTCGTCAAATTATTAATTTGTACCTTACAAGCCGTGTGGTCAGTCGCCTGTAATCAAAAAGAATAATTACTGTAAGTTCGACAAAAGCCTCATCACGATTTCTGGAAAAAGAACAAGTTTTTGTTTTAAAGAAACAAAAACAGTTTGAATGCAATACCAAAAGACCGAAATTTACATATTCGATTGATTAATCGCAATCATTTTTAAACAAAAAACGTGTATGAATTTGGCATTTTTGTGTTAATTTTTCGAAATATAAAACATGAGATTTTCAATATTCTACGGTAATTCCTGAACATTTTTTTAAATTCATTAATCATGTGTTACGAGTAATAAGTATATACTAGAGTTTCAAAAGTATCAACTTGAAATCTAAAAAAATTTAAGCATCTCGAAATTATAAACTGTAAAAGAAGGCGAAAGAATTTTGAAATGTTGACAGTTTATTTTTTCTTCTGCAGCTTTTAATTTACAAAAATTTTTTCATATTAATTGTATTTGATTTGTCATAGAGCAGTTTTAATTTTTCTGAAATTTGTTTTTTATGAGCTGTAGTTAAATGTATCTCGACCATTTTTTTTGGGAAATACATACGAAGAATAAAATCTCACAAGATGCAAAATGGTCCTCTCTTCTATATTATATTTGATAAAATGATGTCTTCGAACTTTGAGATTACTTCAAAACTATGTTTTTGTTTCTTTAAAATAATACTTCTTTATCCAGAAATCGTGACGACGCTCTTATGGAACTTACTTAATCATCCATTTTGTAGATTACAAATATGCAATGTCCAAGACGAGATTAATTTTCTAATCGAAAGAACAATCTTTTCCAGCATTGTACGAACCTGTTTGGAAGTTAATCTCGAGAAGTTTTGGGAAACTTCTTCGTGTCCACTGCTTTCTACAAAACATAAAGTTTCTTCAGTTTTATTACAAAAAAAAAAAAAAACAAAAAAAAACAGAAAGAAATATATTAATGCAACTGAATTACTAAATTAACATCTTTCTACCTTCAGCTGATTTTTTACCTGTCTGGTCGTGATCTGGTATTATCATCATGCCTTTTTCCTTTAGTCGTTTCCATCTCATACTTGTTTGTTGTGGTACTGGTACTGACATGTGCTCCTCAAATTCCGGTCGACACATTTTATAATATTTCGTATGTGGCTCTCCCATGTTCATAACTGTAGATTTAAAACAAATTAATTATCTGAAAGATAATTATAAGTTTTATTTCTTTCCAAGGCGTCTGTTGAATATAGAGAATGTAAAGAATTCAATAGCAATATAAAGCAATGAACGTGTGCAAAGAAAAAAAAAAGTAATACTCCGAAATATGAAGTTTATCTTTATAAAAATTAATACAAGTGATTGTCCATAAAAATACGAATGTTGTTAATTTTTTATCAATTTATCATTAATTTTTGTATCCGATTCACTAGAATTTTTGTAGCAGCGTTAATAAAAATAAAATTGAAATAGTATTGATTTCAGAGTTATAGTTAGTAATAGCAGGTATATCCCAGATATTCGTAAAGAAAAACTATTGTGTATAAAAAGGCAAGGCTTGGTTTCTTGATTTTTTCAAGATAATCATTAAACGTAAATTCAAATTTCACCCAAGAGAGCTCTTTAATATTTAATGGACTCCAATTCAAACAATAAGAGAAGACTGTAAACAATAAACATTTGTCTTTTACGTTTTCATTTATAGGTTATTAGTTTTCTACTTACTTTTTGCTTTCACTCTTGTATTCACTTTTTGATATTCACTTTAAAATACTGAGAAGTAAAAGAAACTATTGTAGACATTAAATAGTGTAATATACACAAGTTTGTGTTTTTTGACGATTATAAAAGCGAAATAAAACGAAATGTTCGAGTCGAGATAGATAGAAAAACTTATTCGTCTTTCTTTCTGTTGAAAGTCTATTCCTCTCTAAAAATGCATCATAAAGACATCAATACATATGCGCATATCGACAGGGGTAGAGTTCTTAGTCGGTTATATTACTTCGAGAACGGTAACGAGAATGAGAATATAAGCGAGAATATAACCGAGACTTAAATTCTCTAAGAATTTATGAGAACTTATGATATTAGAGATTTTTATGACAAGGGAGATAATTATTGATTAATTAACCGATAAAGTGGAATAAACTGTTTTTTGTACTTCTTAATGAGCTTTACACAAGTTGTAAATGAAAAAACGTATGCAGACCGTAGGTTATGTTAGTGTCTAATATAACCTATAAAGTGACGTTTATTATAAAATGAATTTTGTGGCTTTAGTTAACCAGTAAGCTGTTGTTTTGCATATTTAACATTCCTAAATATGCCTTAGCTAATAAATGACTAAAATTTAACCATGTAAATAATGTAAACAATAACAATTTTTCTAAAAATCATCTATTCTTAAATTCTCATAAATTCTGTTATATTCTCGGTTATATAACCTGGATTTAAGTTCTCGAGAATTTAAGAACTCTACATATGGGGGATAGGGTTGTAAAATTTCATGAAACTTTGGTCCAATGAAAAGTTTCAGAAACTTTCACCAAAGATATTTTTCCTAGATACGGCGGCGGCGGTAACAGGGTTGGGTAAGTAAAATAATACCCTAGGTAAATTACATGGTTTTTTACAGTAATTTACTAGGTATTTTACGTCGAAAATACCAAATTCATATGGAGTGGGGGGTTTTCTACGTAAAATACGTAATTTACTATAAGTAGAAAATCATGTATAATACGTAAAAAACTTCGAGTGACGCGTCACTTCACAACCCTGGGCGGCAAGGGTCTAATTAGGCCACATGTGCAGAGGGCTGTCGGCGCATTTGTGATTTCGGCTGAATTCGTCAATGATTTGACAGTGACTCATACACAGGACTTGATGCTGTTTCCAAGGAAACAATGAGGGTGGAATCCCATGCAGGCGCAAAATTCAAAGCGCAAAACGAACAACCAATGACAGAGAATCTTTGAGAAGACAGAAATCTAAAAGTGTTCTGTAATTGGCTGTTCATTTTACGCTTTGCATTTTACGCCTACATGGGACGGCACCGTGAAAAGTTGAACAGGGCAGCACCTTCGAAAGTAATGCCATACACTCGATCTTCACAATAACAAATTTAGCAATATCAACCCGTTTGCAATAACAATCGCATTCCATTTGCAATATCAACCTGCACGGATCTAAAATATAGTAAAATGATTTTACTATATTTTAGATCCGTGCAGGTACCAAGTATCAAGTGAGATTTTACTAAAATCTCACTTGATACTTGATTGTTATTACGAAGGCCTCCGGCTTGGGTTTCGTTGTCATTGTGAAGGTCGACTGTATATAGATTTTCGGCATCCCCACTCCTGACCCACGGCCGTATCTAGGTAAAATATCTTTGCTTTCACCATGGTCCATATAACGACCCATATGTCCCTAGTTTTTTACATGTAATTTACGTTTTCAAGATGGCGACTGCGCTTCATATTTAGAAAGTAAACATAACCTAATTCTTGAATAATTGAGGTTATGTTATGCTCTTTTCCCCCACCATCACTTTAAATCCGCCATTTTATACATTTATTACATATTTTACGTATAATACGTAAAATACGTATTATACATATAAAAGTCCGAGTTACGCGTAACCGTGCAACCCTGGCCAGCGATGAGAATTGGATCATTTTGGAACAGTGAGTTCGATCTCCTTACTATTCCTCCGTGGTTTTAACCGTCGCGACTATAGAGAAACATATTGTCGGAAAAATAAAAAATGATCCGATTCTTAACGCTGCACAAAGCACACCGAGAACATTAAATTTGGAAAAAGCAACAGACGACAAAACTATTGATAGAAAGTTGAACTGCAAGATTTCTGGCGGGTTTTTAAAATTATCATTAGGAGAATTTGTAAACTATAGTGAATCAGTATCGCTAAAATTAACTTTTATAAATATGTACAGATTATACAGTAGTTAAAATTTTTTACATTCTCATCAGAGAGAATGTATTAAATTTGTGTAAAATTTGACCCCCCCAGTTTTCATCAAATGTCCACGTTTTGGGATCCCCTGAACCCGAAAAACATGTTTTTACAAATGTGTCTCTGTCTGTCTGTCTGTAGATTTTAGTTTGTTAGCGCGATAACTTTCGAAAGAATTGACCGATTGGATTGTCCTTTGGTATACTCTTTTAGTGTCCTAAAATGAAGGCCTTAAAAAGATGTACAAGTTCCCCTTGAACCATTTTTCAACAGGATGAATAGTTTTCGTTTTAATCATGAAAAATATTATTAAACAAAGCCGAGCGCGAGTGCCCTGATGAGAATGTGCTCCTTAAGGTCGATAGAACCTTAAGTAAATTAGCTTTCGTTTGCATTCCATTCCATTTTGTAGTAATTTAAAAACAAATAGGTGCAAACGTCAGCAAACGTCGCGACACTCGAAAGCGCCCGAAGGGCGCAAGCGCACAACACGAAGCGCGACGTGTGTATGAGAATGTGCCCGCGTAAGCAGGCAGATTTTTAATTACATATTTAACTCTTTAAAGCCAATTGAAAATAATATTTATAAAATAACTTTTATATTTCAAATATAAATATTTACCTATAGTTTACATACAAATTAGTTTAATTTATCTAATTTTAAGATTTTAATTTATTTTAATTTAATATAATTTTAATTATAATAAAATAAAAATATTAAAGTCTAAAAAATTCAATTAAAAAAGATTAAAATTAATTATAAGAAATTTAATTTCGCGTAAATAAGTAAATAAAATACATTTTTGTTCTGCTCTTATGGTAATTATACCAATTGCCCTTATTCAAAATTCAATTTCCTCATTTTACTCAACAAATATTATAACTAGACAATTGTTTGCTCTATATAGCACTGTTCACTTTTTATTTAGAAATATGCATACAGAGAGAAAAAATATTTAAGTAGGTATATTTGTTGAATAAAATGAGGAAATCGAATTTAGAGCTTAGAGTTTGATCCAATGCCCTTAAAAAGATTTCAATTAATTTAAAACTGAATTCAAACGAATTTTTAAATCAAGGAAATTCAAATGAATTCAGTATTATTTCAGTATTCTAATCTGATTTCAATTAATTAATCAATAATATTTTCAGGGAGGATATCGAGAGGGAGTTGACGCTGGTTCAGAATCTATTCTGCAAGATGGATTCGATACAGGTTACGCAGAAGCTTTCAAAGTATCTTTCGCTTTAGGACAATATAAAGCTCTCATCACAGCTTTACCAACAGAAGTGAAAATTCCAGAAGAAATTGAAGAAATGTTGAGTATGACGAGAAGAGGTGCTTGCGTTTTATGTAAAACAGAATCACAGACTTATTCCCGAAAAAAGACGAAAGCAAAGTCCGAAAAAACCTTAGAAGATGTGATAAAATCCCAACGGGAACATTCTCTCCATACGATCCGAACTTTACGTGAATATTTCGAACCCTTGTTTAAAAAATATAATCTAGACATCGAAAGCCTTCCTCATCCCGATAAAGATCTCTAAAAGAATATAGTAATAATGAATAATAATTTATTATAAGATATAAGTTAAAGAATATTGTTATCAATAATTATAAAAATGGGAGAAATAATTCCATTAAAATCTAGTTCCAATATTATATTCCAATTTCGATTGGAGAGATGAATATGTTTTGAAAATATATACAATTTATTATGAAGAGGGAAGAGCATTTTAATCAATTTTATAAACTCCCACTTTTATCATAAGGACTTAGGGGGTTTGGATCCGAGTTCTAATCCCGAATTCTTAATTTTACTCAACAAGTATTCAAATTTGAATATTGAAGTCAGAACTTAAATCCAACACTCTTAAAAATCGAGGATAACAAAGTGCGAAACGAGGTTTGAAGATCAGGTTGATCGGTGTGTTTATTATTTTTAGATACATCTATATGCGACGAATAGCAGCTTCTAGCGATCGCGTTTGTTCCTCAGTGACGCCTTGTCCGTGAAGGTCGTCAGGATAAAAATAAATGAGAAACTATTGCGGTAAAATTGTTACTATAAATGTTTCCTTCAATGATATGGCTGATTCGCAGCCCTTGCAAAAATGATACAATCTCTTAATTACAACTGACAATGAAATCATACAATAAAATGAGTCAAGTTTCTCGCGAAGCGACAAACTCGTTACACGCTATTAAAGTATCTCCATGAAAATGGATTTTTTCAAGGATCAAAATCTTGATCAGCCAAGAATTAAAATCTTAACTAGTCAAGGAGCACCCAGAAACAAATTTCTTAGAATTATATAAATTTGATATACATTCAAAGAAACTATTCTCTGATTCTAAGTAAAATTTTTCTGAGCAAGCTAATCCTCGAGGAGCCACTTCGCCTCGCAACCCTTCGATCGCACGAACTCGATCACAGAGTATAAATTTCTTACACTATTTACAGCACTTCGTCGCCGAAGGGTTGCTCTCAATACAATCTGAAATTCCTGAGAATTCCACGGAACCTGGATGTCCTTTCGGGCAATTTTCTGTTACTTTCGTTGAATCACAGCGATTCTGGGAATCAAGTTAGCGACGTGATACTGTACAGATGTCTTGAAGGGATGTGAGGCGTGATTCTGAAGCAGTTCAGTGATTTTCCGCTCGAGGCTTAGAGACCAGCTAAAATAATTCTAGGATCTTCGACGCCTTCCTTAATCTTTCGGAGGAACATCACTGCCTCACGTCCATCAATCAGACGATGGTCGTAAGTCAGAGCGATATACATCATCGGCCGAATCACCACCTAAAATTAATTAAAAGGAAAACGTAATAAAAATTGAAAAACAAAAAAGGAAATTTGGAACTTTTATAAATTAAAAATTAAAAATTAAAAATATTACCTGTCCTTTGACAGCGATAGGTCGTTCAAAGACTCCATGCATTCCTAGAATAGCACTCTGTGGAGGATTGATAATGGGAGTTCCCATGAGGGATCCAAAAACTCCACCGTTGCTTATCGTGAAGGTTCCTCCGTCCATGTCCTCAACGGAAATTTTGCCTTTTCGTGCCTTGTCTCCTATTGCTGCGAGCGCGATTTCGATCTCAGCGAAATTTTTATTTTCTACGCTGCGAAGTACGGGAACTACGAGACCCTTTGGGGTGGCGACAGCGACGCTGACGTCGACGTAGTCCCTGTAGACGATGTCTCCGCCGTCGATGACGGCGTTAACCACCGGCTGGTCTTTCAAAGCGTAAGCACTCGCTGCAATAAAGGCACTCATGAAGCCCAACTTCAAGCCGTACTTTTTCATGAACGCTTCTTGGTTCGTTTTTCGGAACTCCATCATGCGACTGAAAAATAAAATTTTATTTATTGCGGAGAAAGAATTAGTGTTAAAAATTAAATAAATCTGTTGATTTTACCCTTTTTAAAGAATTCCCCTCATTGTTTACTGTAGCGAAATTCTCTTTTCAATAGAAATATGCATACATAGCGAAAAAATATATACTTTTAATACTATTTCTTATAAAATAAAGAGAATGAATAATGAGAAAAATCTTTCAAACTAACATTTTTTTCATACAATAGACATATTTTTATTTATAAAAGAATCTCAATGGTTGTATATAGGTTTTTCGGGTCGCTGATTATGATTCTGATGTCAGAATTGCAAAATTCAAAATCGTGATTTTCAACTTATTCAAAAATTTTTTCAAAAAAAATAGCCTGCCGAAAATTCTGCGATTTGGATTTGGCTCTCCAATCGATTAAAAATTAATTATTTCTAATTTTAAATGATTTTTGATTCACTTTATCTGTGTAACACTTCTCAACTAGTTTCATCATTTACAATTACTTCAATTAAAAATAGTCCCACTGTCCAACTTTTGATTTGCAAATTTTAATATTTTACATTCTATTTTATATTTATCATATATATTATTATTATATATATTATTATCATATATATTATGATATTTATATCAATTTTTCAAGTTTTGAATATTTTTTATTTTAAAATTATTCGACCTTCAACGTTTGACCAATATTATAATTATGCATTTTTTTTATTCTACAGTAGAATAATTTTTTTTTTTAAATATACGTGTGCGTGTATAACGAAAAATGTCTACATTTAGTCGTTTTTACATAAAATGAAATGATTACATTTTGACTTTAGATATCGAACTTTCTTTTTTTTGTAAAAAGTATTAATATTTAATCTTTGTTCACTCTATAGCCTCATGTCTAGTTTCAAAAATACTACGTCCACAGAGCGAAAATATACGTAATTATAATATTTGTTCAAGAAAATAAAGACAGATCAAAATTTACGTAGTAAAAATTGAAAGTTCTCCGACAAAATGCCATGAATTTTCTTTAAAAAAATTCACAAGAAAAGAAATTATCATATTCAAATATTTCGCTCTAAAATATCCTGCAAGTAAAGTAAAGTACCTCATGTCGATTTCGTTGAAGGTCGTGAGCATGGCGTTCGTATTTTGTGCGTCCTTAAGTCTTTCAGCTATACGTAAACGCATCCTGTTCATTTTTACCCGCTGTTCTGTTCTCGTGCCAATTATCTCACGTGCGTAATCCGTCGGTGGAAGTTGAACTTTCGCTCCCTCCAAAGACTTAAAAAAGAAAATAAATTCATCAATTAACTACTAGATTATGAGCCCAAATTTTCTTGAAAAAAATACCAGTATTCTCTTCAATGAAGGGTCTGTGCTAGTTTCTCATTTTCAAAAAATCGATTTTTTTGCGTTTTTCCACAACTAATTTTCCTAAAAATAAGTACCTAAAATTTTTAATTGATATCTCTAATAGGAAGAGAAAATTTACCGCAAATCAACACACGACAGTGATTTCGACGGCGAACACCAGTGCGTTTCTCTCAAAACTGCATTTTTAAAATCGGGTGACGGTGTAGCTCGAAAATTAATCATCTGAATGACTTCAAATT
The DNA here is from genome assembly GCA_900474275.1 of Synergus japonicus. Taxonomy (NCBI): domain Eukaryota; kingdom Metazoa; phylum Arthropoda; class Insecta; order Hymenoptera; family Cynipidae; genus Synergus; species Synergus japonicus. The sequence goes on along the minus strand of UCOH01011969.1, from coordinate 17,029 downwards.
TTTACACAGTCTTTATTATATGTTTCTACAGAGGATGGACCTTCAACATTTTGTTATATAAAAAATTACAACTTTTATCAACAAGAAATATGCGTTTTTTAAGGAAAATTTGAAATTTTTTTTTTCAAAACTACGCCATTTTTTATAATTTTTAATATTTTCAAAAGCTAGAGGTCCACATCCTCTAGAGAAATTCATGTAGTTTACTAAAAAAAATTTTTTTTTTCGAGCATCCTGACATGGCCGACACCGTTATCCGTACTTCAACTTTTTTTAAAGGACTTTTGCGGTTCCGTCTTGTATCTCCGCTTCCAATGAATATTTTTTGACGAAAATTTTATGATAAAAAAAAAAATTGCTGTTTTTTTCGTCCGAGAAACTAACATAGCCCCTTAAAAGAAAAATCTTTCCTGACTATTTAAATCTTTAAGTAAATTATTATTAAAATTATTTTTCAACCTGTGCATGTTTGATAGCAGCAACAGGCATAGATGCCGAAGGCGCTTGGGGAGGTGGAGGACGAGCAGCAGGAGGTGGTGGTGGCGGTGCCGCAGCTCTCGAAGAAGACGGAGGAGGAGGGGGCGGCGGTGGTGGTGGCGGTGCCGCCGCAGGTTTTGGAGGCTCTGCGGCCGGAGGTGGAGGAACTTTTTCCGCAGCTGCTGGCGCTGCTCCTCCCGTCGCACCAATGTCTATCGTACATATTTTTTGTCCAGGTTTTACAGTCTCTCCATCCTTAGCAAAGACTTCCTTCAGGACTCCGGCACCGGGGGCATTCACTGGTACAGACGTCTACAAAAATAATTCTATTTAGAATCTCTTAATCTCCATACGTAAATTTCTTTAAAGAGAGAGTTTCTTTACCTTGTCGGTCTCGATTTCACAAAGAACTTCATCTTCCTTGACTTGGTCGCCGGGTTTTTTATCCCACCTCACATCTCCTTCGGTTACACTCTCGGCCCCGAAAGGAGGAACGACTATTTCTTTTATTTCCCCTGTAAATATTTTCGTCATTAATTTTTTCCAGTCGAATGTAATATGTAACTTGAATGTATTTTGGTAATTTTGTGGCCTTACATAGGGCGTTCGAGGAATGAAAGGATCTCGTTTGATGAATTTTCCAACACTGAATAGGGTTTGAGTTCTTGTGCCTGTCGAAAGAAAAGACATTAATTTGATTATGTTTTTTTTTTAATATATAGTTTATTTGAATATATTATGAAGAACTTACTGATGAGATTTTGAATCGAGGATGCATCTTGTTCTAATAAATAATATACGACCTGGAAAAATGTTTTCGAATTATAAAACTGAAAAAGTTGGATATTTTTCTTATTAGATTAAAGATTTAGGATGTGGTAGAAATTCTGAACGTTTAAATGAATGAATCTTTGCATTACATGCTTGCATTTTAAACTAGAAACATTGTTAAAATATTGAATCATTCACATTCTGTATGAAAGAAACATGTAAGACCCTTTTTTACTTTTATTTATAGTTGGAAAAATATTTTTGGATAAAATAAAATTGGAAAAAAATATTTCATTCATTTGAACGTTCACACAACTTCTGGTACATAGATTTAGGAACTCACTTTCGCGATGAATGGACCTCACCGACTAAAACAGAAAAAGAAATAGCATTATTATTAGTAAGAAATAATTAAATGATTTTCTAATTTGAAATTTGGCTGGACAATCAGAAAATAATTAAAAGAGTTTAAGGTGTATTATTAAGAAATACATACGTCTGTTCGTTCAATACATTCAGTAGTTTAGAACTAAGTTCATAAGCAGTGTGACAAATAGGAACAAGAAACCGATTAGAAAATTTGAATCGATCTGAGGCTTTCGCATTTTTAAGTAATAGAAAATTTCAGATATAAAATTTAGCAAGGCATTTAAAGATATTCAAACCAAGCTCTAACTTCAAAATTTGATTTCCTCATTTTAATCATCAAATATTATAAATAGATTTTTTCAACTCTGTATACATATCTACTTCTTTTAGAAATAGAAATGTGTCTATAGAGCGAAAAATTGTTTAGTTTAAATGTTTATTATTTTTGTTGACTAAAATGAAGAAATCGATTACTGAAGTTGGAACTTGACCTAACAATCTTAAAGATTAATTCACTTTGTAAGCACAAACTTTGTTGAATTGGTAAATGATTTAAAAAATTGAAAATCATCTAATAATTCTACAGTGATTTAAAAAATAAACTTTTTATATTTTACAATACAATTATGAAATCACGACAATTCCTAATCATAGTTAACTTACATAATCAAACTCTAGATATTTCGAGCCATTGAATCATTAAGTACAATGTATGTAAAATCGAAAAAATTACAAGTAAAACTTAAAAAGACACTGTTCACCCAAAATCTATGATTCTAGTTCATGTCACAAGGATTTAAAAATACTTTTGAAAAGAATGACGAACGCACCGACAAGTATTTTTTTTGAATGCCGAGCTAATTGAAATTTATCAACAATAAAAATCGCGTTCGTTTATCAACTGTCTTTGTAAACAAAGACCATATAAGTTAATAATAAAATCATTCTGATAAGAGTGATAAGAGACCCTCTATTCACATCTGTCAAAACTTATAGGCGGCAAACTATAATACATAGAAAAAAAGAGGGGGGAGTGGGGGGGGGGGATCTTCCCTCGTGGGACGTGGGTGTGAAATCTGAAATCCAAATAACTTAACCTGACAAGTAGGATGAAAATTGGGCAAGGTAGAGGGCGGTTATATAACCCGAAGGTGAGGACGACGTCAGAATACCAATGCGATAATTACCTCTTCGCCGGTGGGAAGTTTTATTTATGAAAAACAGGTCATAAGGCAGGCCCGTACCTCAAGGTTAAAATACACTTTGTCGCTTTTTGTCGTCTGGTCCTATGGGAACTTTTTCGGGCAGACAGCAGTTTTTAGATTGGAAATATGTAGCAGATTCTTACCTTGGACTGAGAGACGGAAAAACGTGTTAGGGCACGAGGCGCAACACGCGAACAGTTGGACAACATCGCGGCCATCCTCGGGCGGAAAATTCAGCCCGTTCTCGTATCGGAGGAAAAGCAGCACAGGGCCGTACGTTTGTAAAATTGAGATGGAGTTTATGACCGAGTGCTCGTCCGAGAGCAACTGTCGTCGTCGTGTGCACCAGGTGTTGAGGTTTCCTCAAAACAATAAGAGATGGCACTTATAGATTAGATTAATGCGTGTGCGCGAGGAGGAGCCGGGATATTTGAAATTAAAAGTTCGGAACAAATCCGAATATAATATAATACTGTATATTATACAGCTTTTTTCCTCACTGAATAAAATAAATTAAGAGCGGGTTATTTATGTTTCAGTTTTTAATATAATACATTCTTTTACTTCAGACTGTTATGTAGACTTTCATGTATCTTCTGCTATCTTAAAAAATATATATTATGGTTTCCCGAGGTCTGCTTAAGATCGAGGATTAAGGGCATGTGTTACTTACCATATGAGAAAGTTTTTAAACCCGGGTTTTTTTCTACAATTTTTACATTTTCAAAAAAATTTTACTCAACATCCGTACGTCCGTGTTCTCGTTCTTGACGGACATTGACTATAATTTTTTTGAAAATGTAAAAATTGTAGAAAAAAACCCGGGTTTAAAAACTTGCTCATATGGTAAGTAACACATGCTCTTAAAAATCATTGATCTTTTTTTAATAGTTTTTAATGGATCTCTTTCAATAGAGAGCTGATTCTAAACTGTATAAATTTTTTACGAGTCGAAGTTGAAGAAAGCGAAGTACATTGAAGCCTGAAGGGAAAATCAGCTATTAAAAATAATAGGATTATCTCTAATTTTACGCTGAAATCTTAAATTTTTAATTCTATTCAATTCAAGCCTTCTTACCGGGTAAGTTAACTAGAATTTTGGGTTAAATATACCCTAACTATTTTTTCTGGTTAAAACAACCAGAATTCTGATTATTTTAATAAGAATTGCTTAGGTTTTAAATTATTGATTTAGGTTTTAAAACATAATTGAATTTGGAGAAAATTTTTTTCCCCTTTTCATTTTTAGTATTAAAAATATTCATTGGACGAAAAAATTTCACATAGAAAAAAGTTCCATTTTATTATTCTCTACAAGTCTACATTTTTAAAAATTAAATTTTTTAAACCTGTTAAAACTTTAAAATTTCGATATCACGAGACGCTTTTGGGACAATACTTTTATGGGTTTTATTTCGAGCGTGCGTCTCATTATTGCATCCGGGGCTTCAATTCATAAAATAAAAGGTTCTTAATTCAATCTCTTTATATACTTTTCTCAATTATTATTATACGATTATATTTATGAGAAACAGAAATTTCTTTGTTCTGTAGAAATACTTATGTTTGAAAAATGAAATTACAGTGGGAAAAAGTATATATCTTATTATAATATAAAAATTATACAATTGTTAAATAAACTTATAAACACATTGAATTTTGAGATACATTAGCTCGAATCTCCCAATACATAATTATTAACGAAATTTAAATGAGGTCCTCCTCTCGATAGAGACCCTATCAAGACAGTTGCAGAAAACTTTACTCCGATTTTGATTAGTGCTACATAAACTATATAACATAAACCGTGCAAATAAATATATAGAAAAAATTTGTTTGTTATTAAAGCTTTTGACTTTGCTTAAATTCAACATAAATAAATTTAAAAATTCTTAATATTATTTTATTATTAATGAAACATTAGAAATATGAGCTTCATCATTTTAAATAGCGTGTGCTTTTCGCCTCATACGCAGTTGCTAATTTCAGCACGCGTCCGACGCGTGTAAAGTTCTCGGTAATTTATGTTTGAGGTTGAAATCCCATGCAGGCGCAAAATGCAAAGCGCAAAACGAACAGCCAATGATAGAGAATCTTTGAGAAGACAGAAATCTAAAAGTTTTCTGCAATTGGCTGTTCATTTTACGCTTTGCGTATTACGTCCACGTGGGACGGAACCCTGAGGGTGACGCGTCCCATGATTGCATTTTACGTTACGCCGTTAGAAGATACCTGAGGTATATACCAAGGGTCTCTGCATATAATCGCTTGCAATATTTTGCAGGCTTCCTTTCCGCGCCGGACGTCATTAGGGCATCATTACAAAATGTGGGCCTAAAATCGATATAGTTTACAGGGACTTATTTTTGTGTTGTTTTTCTGTTCTTTTTTGTCGATGTGCTTTCGGAAATTAAAACATGTTTTGGTTTAGTTCTCTTGCCGGTTCACAGTGGATGGAACACATAAAAAATGTAGCCTGCAAGTACCTTTTGCAAAGGTACCTTGGTAAATTTTTACAGGAAAAACTCACATTGAACCAACTGCAAACAAATGTGTACAATGGCACCGGCTGTGTTACGGAAATCAAACTCAACGTCAAGGTAATTTTCATTCTTTATTTTTATATAAAAAAGTGTGTTTTGCCTTCTGATACAAATTTTCCGAATCATTCCTGCAGAATTTGTATCCGAACCTAAACAGTGTTATTCCGATCTACAATCCGAGACCCATATTCAAAATCAATCCGATAAACATAAATTCGGTAATCAGATCTTTTAATCCAAATTAATCCGGCTTATCTGGATGAATCCGCGGAATGATTCAGAAAAATTCGAATTCATTCGGATTGAACGGATTAATATCAGCGCCCATGGATTAATTAATTACTTATAATTAATTGAACGGTTTCAATTGTTTTTAAATGGGCTTCGTCGGATTAATTCGGATTGAAAACTTCCTTTGGTGAAGATTATCGGAGCGTGATACATCTAATACAGATTCCGGAATGATTCGGAAAATTCGAATTGGTTCAGAGTTAAATTTCATTTCAATTCAATTCAATTCAATTGAAGAACTGCTTTCTTTGAATTATTCAAGAAACTGGAAAAAACCCAAGATGATTTACAAACCATTGTTTAAGTAGGATGATAAGAATATTATGAGCAAATTCAGGTACAAAAATGACGTTTTTTGTATTAAAAATTCTAATCTTGAAATTGTATTACTCAATTTCACTCACAATATGTTATTTGAAAAGTAAATATAGAGCGAAAAAATTTTATTTACATTATCGATTAATTATGTAAATTAAAGAAATCGAATTATTTATGTAGACATTTTTATGGATCCAACACCCTTAAGAACATGTATTACTTATCAGATACCTACCTTACCGACATGTTTTTCTCTGCAACGGTTGAACGGTTACACTCGAGTAGAGTTCTTAAATTCTCGAGAACTTAAGTCCAGGTTATATGACCGAGAATATGACAGAATTTAAAAGAATTTAAGAGAATGTAAGAATTTATGATTTTTAGAAAATTTGTTATTGTTTACATTATTTACATGGTTAAATTTTAGTCATTTATTATGTTATGTTAGACACTAACATAACCTACGCTCTGCATACATTTCTGACCGTTTTTTCATTTACAACTTGTGTAAAGCTCATTAAGAAGTAATAGAAGTACAAAAAATAGTTTATTACACTTTATCGGTTAATTAATCAATAATTATCTCCGTTGCCATAAAAGTCTCTAAAATCATAAGTTCTCATAAATTCTTAGAGAATTTATGTCTGGGTTATATCCTCATTCTCGTTACCGTTCTGAAAGTAATATAACGAATATAATCGACTAAGAACTCTACACTGCAGTGTCTCCAATTCGTGCCCCGTACTCATCTGCGCATGCGTCGCACTCGAGGCTTGATTGTTTACAATTCGCGCGCAGTTTAAAATGTTATAAATATTATTTTTATCGTCTATTATAAATAATGGCATCTAAATATTGCTTTTTTTATGATTCGTGAATTTCGATTTAATGGACATTTTTATAAATTAAAATGCATTATTTATAATAAACATAAAAAAAAACATTTTTTAGCATTTTAAACTGCGCTCGAATAATAAAGAGTCAAATGCCGAGTGCGACGCATGCGCAGTTGAGTAAGGGTCACGAATTGGGAACACTGCTCTACATTCGAGTCTAGAGTTCTTAGTCGGTTATATTACTTCGAGAAGGTAACGAGAATGAGAATATAACCGAGACTTAAATTCTCTAAGAATTTATGAAAACTTATGATTTTAGAGATTTTTATGACAAGGGAGATTATTGATTAATTAACCGATAAAGTGTAGTAAACTGTTTTTTGTACTTCTATTACTTCTTAATGAGCTTTACACAAGTTGTAAATGAAAAAACTGTCACAATTGTATGTAAAGCATAGGTTATGTCAGTGTCTAACATAACATAATAAATGACTAAAATTTAACCATGTAAATAATGTAAACAATAACAATTTTTCTAAAAATCATAAATTCTTACATTCTCTTAAATTCTTTTAAATTCTCATAAATTCTGTCATATTCTCGGTCATATAACCTGGATTTAAGGGCATGTATTACTTACCCGATCCCTACCTTACCGACATTTTTTCTCTGTAACGCTACGTCTATATTTATTGAGATACCACATTGAAAATTTCTATATTTGAAGCTAAAGCCTTAAGTTACGTTTGTCTGGTCCTAAATATTGACATTTAAAAAAAACATTTTTTCAAAACATTTTTTTTATTTTTACAAACATACATTAGCATATTTTCTTCAATTTTATAAATTTTCAACTTGATATCTTTATAAATGTAGACGTAGCATTACAGAGAAAAAAATGTCGGTAAGGTAGGGATCGGGTAAGTAATTCATGCCCTTAAGTTCTCAAGAATTTAAGAACTCTACTCGAGTCTCCCAAATGTCAAGAAATTCTTGATCTCTATAGTCACATCAACTGCGCATGCGTATTGCGTATAATATAATATTTTTTAGCATTTTAAATTACGTGCGAATTGCAACCAATCAGATGGCAAACGCAAAGTGTGCGCAGTAGTTAACAAGTGAGATTTGAAAAATGTATGGACTTGACATTTGAGAGAAACATGACTTGAATCGACTTTACTTTTGGCTTTTGGGAGAACTTGAGATTTGGGAAGTTGACATTTGAGAGACTCGAATGTACTTCTAAATTTATTGTTTTCAATTCATTATTTATTATTTTACAAGGATTTTTTGGCATTTTTAGAAGATTTCGCAGCGTTTTGGAAAAACTTTTGAAAATCCAAACTATATTGACTTATTTTTTAAGAATCCTTTGACGATTATCAAGATACATTTTGATATTCCTTAAATTCGTTGAAAAATCACTTAAAACCTCTATAAAATCCCTTGAAATTTCTTAAAAACCCGCGCAACGCCGTGTAAATTTCCACTAGTAAATAAATAAAAATAAAATGATTTTGGAAACTTTTTTGATATTCTTAATTTAAAACATCTGCCCGCTATCGCGTGCACATTCTCATACACACGTCGCGCTTCGCGACGCTTGCGCCCTTCGGGACGATTGCGCCCTTCGGGACGCTTGCGCGCTTCGCGACGCTTCAGCCCTTCGGGCGCTTGCACGATTCGCGACGCTTGCACCTATATGATTTTAAATGACTAGAAAATGGAATGGAATGCAAACGAAAGCTAATTTACTTATGGTTCTATCGACCTTAAGGAGCACATTCTCATCAGGGCACTCGCGCTTCGCGCTCGACTTTATTTAACAATATTTTTCATGATTAAAACGAAAACTACTCATCCTGTTGAAAAATGGTTCAAGGGGAACTTGTAGATCTTTTTATGGCCAATAATTATGTTTCTTATCATTTTCTCTGTATCTCGCGTTATTTGGCTCAAAATTTTAATTTAAGATTTTTTAAGGAAATTCAAAAAGTTATTATGCCTAGTTATATTATCCTATAGAGTATTCAAAAAGAAACAGTTTTCATCTTTAGACTTGTTTTCATATCGTGCGTTGTTTGGCTTCTAATTCAAGTTTTATTTCATTTTTTTGGATTTTCAAAATATTATAAGTCTTTCAATTTTTTTTTATCCAAAAAAGTCATTCAGAAAAATTGTTCGTCTTTTTGATGACACGTGTAACGAAACATTCGATTTTCGGTGTCAGTTAAGCGTCTCGAAGGGAGCCCTTTACAGTACAGAAGCGAAAGTAATGTAAACGTAGTACCAACAGTAAAATAGGGTATCCTAAAATAGATATGGGTATCCTAAAATATTTAAATAAATTAACCGGAGGTTCTCTCTCCTACTCCCCCCTCTCTCTCATCCTATCGTATCCAATCAGATCTTATCGTATCCTATTACATCCTATCGTATTTGATTCTATTGTATAGGATACGATAGAATTGTATACAATATAACAGGATACCATAGAATAAGATAGAATAAGATACGATAGGATAGAATACGAAAGGAGAGAGAGTATTTCCCGAACTTGCTTACGGGGCCCCAGCCAGCTTATTTCTCGCCATCCTGGTTGTATTAGTACTGTTGAAATAAGTTGAAATGCTTTAGATTAAAAGTTATTCTTTATTAGGTTCACGTATGTAAAAGGAATTACACGTATTCTAGTGTTTGAACAATTGGAGTAACAAGTAATCTTTAAGGTACAATAATCTTTAGGGAGTTGTTACACGTAGTTATGATGTCGTAGCGACGGTTGACACCAGACTAAAGTCTCTTCCTGCAAAGAGTAAGGACCTACGAAGTACAGGTAAAAAATATGAAGATCACCATAAAAATGTGAAGACCCTTAATGGTGTATCCTCAACTGTATGTCTTGTATCCTAGACTGTATATTTGTATGGGTGTTTATTATCGTTGTATTCCAACAAGTACACTAGTGGAAATTCGGACTATTGTTTCGAAAATCGAATTCGTTACAGTGGTCATGAAAAATTATATAAAATCTTTTGCAAATTTCTCTAAATAATTCTCTACAATTGCTTCTAGTTAATAAAAGATAAAGAATTTAAAAAGATTTCACAGGATTTCAAGTCACTTCAACAAATTTCAGAAAATTTCAAGCGATAAAAAATTATAAAGTTGAATTTCTTATAAGGGTTTCACAAAATATTTAATTTTAAAAGTTTTATATACTTTTATAATTTTCGTAAAATTAATTTTTCGAATATAATTTCTCAAATAATGAAAATTTAAAGCTGGTGTACGGGAAATGAAGATTCCTTATGTCCAGTTGAATTGATTGATCTGTAAGATTAATTAATTTCATTGAAAAATAAGAAAGTTATGCTTTATTGTAATTTTCGAAAATGAATTTTTTGAATATACCTTCTCAAGTAATCAAAATTTAACGCTGCACATTTTGAGGATGCACTTTCCCTCATCCGCAAGTTGAATTTTTTAATTTTCATGTGCAGAGGAATCATTTTGATACTAGCTTTCGATTGAGCTACCTTAAAAGTGGCAGAGATTTATATTTTAAGTGGAAAATGCATCATCAAAGTCTTTATGCATAGTATTGTGGTTGGTAAAGGAAAAACAATTGAACTTAAAAATTCGTCTGAAAAATCTAGTCGTCTGAATCTTCAATCCAATCATACCCTTACTTTTTTTAATGGATATAGAGGTATTTTAATTGTTATCATAGAATTTTAAAGAATTTCAAGAAGTTTCTGGGAATTTTAAGAGATTTTCACAAATTTAAAAAATATCAAATTAAAAATTTCTATTATAAAATTAAAGTATTAAAGTATGTTTTTAAAAGATTTTGTAAAATTTTTAAGCGGTTTCTAGAAATGTTAAGTAATTTTAACGAATTTTAAGGAATTTCGAACGTTTTAGTGAAATTTTAAGGTACGAAGCCAAACCAACATAAGAGGCGCGCGATTATTTTGTTTTCCTTATTCTTACATAAAACTGAAAGTCATTCAAAAGCCAATCAGGTTTGGAACAACAATGTATGCAAAATTTAAAGATAAACCTTTCACAATTTATGAGAAACACGTTCCAAATTTTATATATATTAAATATAGAATATATTATTATAGAGTAGATTTCTGAAAATATCATAAAATAAGATTTAATTATATCCCTAAACGATATTAATTTAATATCTTTTTTTTTTGTTGTTGCTTACAGGCTCTTAACGAAATGGGAGAGGAGTATCAACTTCCTGTACAGTTTATCGACGGGTTTGTCGAAGAAATTTCGATCAACATCCCGTGGTCATCATTACAAACCAATCCCAGTTATGTAAACATCAAAGGGCTCAGATTAACAATTCAGCCCCGAAAAAGTGAAGACACCGGAACCTCCATATTCCAATCCATGTTGTTTTCGATGAGTTCTAGCTCCAGCATGAAATTCGCCCAAGAATGTATTATAGAAGAAAAAAATAAAAATTCTGGAAACTCCCAACCACTGGAAAGCATTGAAATTTTCGCTCAAAAGATAGAGAAAAGTGAATATTTAAATTAGTATATTTCTTTTACTTAAAAAATCTTGGACAAGATTAAGCTCAAAATTCCATTCTCCATTTTACTCAACAAAAATTATATATAAAAATTTTGTTTCGCTCTGTAGCGCTAATCTTTTTCCAAATATAAGACTGCATACAAAGCGAAAAAATATTTAGTTTCGATATTTTTTGTATAAAACGAGGAATTCAAAATCTAACTTGAAAATTGAATATTTTCATTTTACTTAAAAAATATTTGAATTCAATATTTTATCGCTTTGTAAGCACAATTCTAGTCAAAAATTGGTTAATTTTACAGATGGGTAAAATTTGAAATTTAATATTTGTTGAGTAAATAAAGAAATCGAATTTTTAGATTAGAACTAGGTTCCAACACCCTTAAAATGAAAATTTGTAAAGTGTGAAATACTTAATGAAACTGATTAAAATAATTCATCTTTTTCAGTCTTTAGTAAAGTAAAAGTTCAATTACTGAACACAGTGATTCGATTGGAACATGTGCCATCGGGATCGACGACAGGAGTAGCTCTTGAGCTGAGGATAGGTTACATGGAATATTCCGACGAGACTCGATCAAGTCTGAAGAAATCAAACTCAGATCCGAATCAGCAATCGAAAGAAGAATGCGTTGTTCCCACTTTTATGACGAAGAAATTTCATGTGGAGGATGTCACCATTTACACAGACGAATTTCCTTCAGAAGCGAGAAAGTTTTCAAGAAGTCGATGTTCAACTCCTGACTTTAAAGTATTTAACAAATTTATTGAATATAATTTTAATTAAGGGCGTTGGATCCAAGTGTTAAGCTCAAAATTCTATTCTCCATTTTACTTAATGAAAATTATAGATAATTATTTTTTCGCTCTGTACGTATAATTATAGTTAAAAAATTGATTAATTCTACAGAGGGAAAAAATTCCAAATTTAATATTTATTGAGTAAATTGAAGAAATCGAATTTTTAGATGAGAACTTGGCTCCAACACTCTTAAAGTAATTACAAATTCCCAGAGAGATTTACAATATATTTTTTCAGAACTCTGATGCGCAGAACTCTCCGCCTCAAATGTCACCGAATCAAAGTGTGGATAATGGTGAAGAAAGTTACCTAAACAGTTCACCAACTAATACGAAAAATCCTATAATTTTCGCAAAAATGTACGGAAAACAGAAAATAGGATTGAATATCAAACAGAGAGAAATGGCAGCAGCAAAAGTAGAATTAGATGTCACACTAGGATCATTTACATCGTTTTTAAGCCCGAGACAATTCCACATTTTGTTAACATTAGCCCGTGGTCTCGCTTCTCCAGATTTAGAAGACGTGAACAACGTGGTTTCTCGAAACTCCAGGGAAAAACCGATGACTACTCACGATTTTAATCGCATTAACCAAGATCTATATCAGAAAGTTCAACCTATGCAAGGACTTGTTGGCTCTTCTCCGGTGAGACATTTTTTATTTAAATTACACTGCACTTAGAAGATGTTTTATTATATCATAATTTGTAATTTGAAAACATACCTCTTAAGTCCTTTTAATGAAATCTTCTGCAACATCCTAAAATGTTTTTAAAACATTTCAAAAGGTTTCAACTAATTATAATGAATTTAAAAAAAATTCAAAAATAGTTCCAAGGTTCTTAAATAATTTCAAAATATGTTTAAGTATTTCAAGGAATTTTAAGGGATTAATTTCCAATTAATTTCAAAGTATTTAAACAAATATCAAAACTAGCTGTGAAGTGCTATCAACTTTTGTGCCGATTCAATGAGCACTTTGCTTTCTGAAAGCAAATATGATTTGCTTACTCATAGAGGAAGCATTAAGAAGTTAATATATTTTTACATTCTCATCAGAGAGAATGTATTAGATTTGTGTAAAATTTGACCCCCTCCAGTTTTCATCCAATGTCCACGTTTAGGGACCCCCTGAACCCGAAAAACATGTTTCTACGAATGTGTCTGTCTGTAGATTTTAGTTTGTTAGCACGATAACTTTCGAAAGAATTGACCGATTGGATTGTCCTTTGGTATACTCTTTTAGTGTCCTAAAATGAAGGTCAAGTTCGCTGGCCAGCAATTTTGGATAAAAATTCAAAAAGTTGGAGCATTTTGAAAATTTTTGAAACCACTTTTTTTTTAATTTAAAAAGTCTAATGACGGATGTTCGTAGTACTTAAAAAGACGAACAATTTTTCTTAATGACTTTTTTGCATAAAAAAAAATTGAAAGAATGATAACATTTTGAAAATCCAAAAAAATTAAATAAAACTTGAATAAGAAGCCAAACGTACATATTCAACTTTATAATTTTTTATCTCTTGAAATTTTCTGACATTTGTTGAAGAGACTTGAAATCCTGTGAAATCTTTTTAAATCCTTTATCTTTTTTCTTTTCTTTAAAACCTTGTGAAAAAAATCTTTTGAATTATTTGAAATATATGTAGAAGATTGGGTTGAAGTTTCAAACGTCTAGTCTGAATTTTTATTTATTAATTAAGAGCAATTGTAGAAAATTATTTCGAGGAATTTGCGAAAGATTTAAAATAATTTTAAGGTATTTCAAGGCATTCTTCAAAGAGTTGAAAAGAGTTGTCAATAGATTTTTTTTCAAAGATTTCACAAAATTTCATCAGTACATTTTAACTGATTTTAACGAATTTTAAGAAATTTAATGAGATTTAAAGATATTTCAAGATATTTTAATTAACTTCAAAGAATTTTTTTATACATATATTGTAAACAATTTTGAACCATTTACCGAAGATTTTAAAGTTTTTAAAGAATTTCAAGTAAGGAATTTTGACGGATTGAAATTCTTTGCAATCACTTAAATCACTAAAATCTCTTTAAAACTTTTATAAAAGTCCTTTGAAATCTTGGAAAAACTTTTGAAAATCCAAACTATATTGACTTATTTTTTAAGAATCCTTTGACGATTCTCAAGATACATTTTGATATTCCCTAAATTCGTTGAAAAATCACTTAAAACCTCTATAAAATCCCTTGAAATTTCTTTAAAACCCGCGCAACGCCGTGTAAATTTCCACTAGTAAATAAATAAAAATAAATAGATTTTGGAAACTTTTTTGATATTCTTAATCTAAAAAATCTGCCCGCTTACGCGGGCACATTCTCATACACACGTCGCGCTCCGTGTTGCGCTCCGTGTTGCGCTCCGTGTTGCGCTCCGTGTTGCGTGGGACGCTTGCGAGCGTCGCGACGTTTGCACCTATTTGTTTTTAAATGACTACAAAATGGAATGGAATGCAAACGAAAGCTAATTTACTTAAGGTTCTATCGGCCTTAAGGAGCACATTCTCATCAGGGCACTCGCGCTTCGCGCTCGGCTTTGTTTAACAATATTTTTCATGATTAAAACGAAAACTACTCATCTTGTTGAAAAATGGTTCAAGGGGAACTTGTACATCATTAGAATTTTTAAATTAAAAAAAAAGTGGTTTAAAAAATTTTCAAAATGCTCCAACTTTTTAAATTTTTATCCAAAATGGCTGGCCAATGAACTAATAAACTAAAATCTACAGACAGACAGACACATTCGTAAAAACATGTTTTTCGGGTTCATGGGGGGTAAAATTTTACACAAATCTAATACATTCTCTCTGATGAGAATGTAATGAAATATTTCAACATATGATTTTTTTTTTATTATCGTAAGCATTCTAATTAAAAATAATTAACGACGTTCTCGATAATTTCAGGATTTAAGACACACTCAAGACTGGTCAACATCAGCCTCAAATGATTCAGCAGACGAAGATGTTTTTGTTCCAATAGGAACCCCAAGTGGAAGCTCCAGAAGTGATTCTCTCAGGAGCAACAACATCAGCATGGACGGAAGCTTCACAGGTTCAAGTATAAGTTTCAAAAGCTCGACGACAAATCGTTCGAGACATCAGAAGTACAGGCAAAGTATAAATAGTGATCTCTCAGCTGAGACCTCTCAATTAGACATCAGAATTTCCTCGGTAGCCATTGTTCTTCTCCACGAAGACATAATTCACACAGAATCCGTGGGTCGTACGTATGCAAGCACGAAACAAATGGAGACTATTGCTGAAAATTTCTTCAAGAATTTGGACGTCTTATCCTCGGGGCGTTACGGAAATAAAGACTTTGAAAAAACTTCGGAAATCTTTGTGGATGCTTGCCAACGGAGTCATATTAAAATATTAGCGAAAAATTTCCTACTCCAGTCTAGTCAAGAAACTACAATTCAATTTTCCACGATTTCCGGTAAAATGGATTTAGCTGATTTAGAAATCGTCGAGTGTTTAGTTGACTTATATTCCAATTCTCAAACAAGTCCGACGACGGAGTTTATTGAATTGCTAACTTTTTTGAAAAAGGAGAGGAACCCCGAATTCTCAATTCCAACAATGTTTCAAATGACGTTTGATTGTACAAAGAAAATAATGAGGTATGGGCAGATCACGAAATTCGCTCAGCCGAAGACGGAAATTAAGTAAGTTGTTTTTATTTTTCCAGAGAAGACTTAAGGCTAGCTGTTGGAGCCGAGTTTAATCTAATATAAAAATTCTATTTCTTTATTTTCTTTAACAATTGTATTAAATTTAGAATATTTTTCCTTTGTAGAATTAATCTACTTATGACTAGAATTATACGTAAAGAGCCATAAAATATCTAATTCAAATATTTTTTTAAGTAAAATGAAAATATTTAATTTTGAAATTAAATTTTAAATTCTTCATTTAATGACTTGGTTCCAACGCCCTTAATTCACGAAAAAATCGTTTTTAGGTGTACTGATTTTCTATTGAGTTCTTTTTTTCGGTTTCTAGAATAAAGATGCAATCGTGTAAAAGTGAAATTGACGTCACGATAGTGGATAGAATTTCTGATATCTTGAATCTACAGACAATTTGCACTTATAATTCGAATCCTTCATCTAGAAGGGATTTTACGGTATGTGATTTTATTTTGAGCTACATTTTATTTTAGATTATGTTTTTATCAATAATAGAATTTTTTTATATCAGCTTTGAAGCTTTTAATCAGTATTCTAATTGTATTATTAAAATATTTTATTTTAATCAGTATTTTTGATTATTGAAAATTAACACTTTTAATTATTTTCATCCTGAAAAATAATTATGTTTGAAATTCACAAGTGCACCTTATTATACACGGAAAATGGAAATAACTTTATGATTGAATTAAAGTTTACTTAGCTCTATTCATTAAGTAAATTTTATTATTGATTAAGAGAGCTAGCCAGCAAATAAACTTCACTTAATTCATCTAAGTGATTTCCATTTTTAGTGTAAATTTTTTTTTTTTTCAAATTGCTGAAATTTCAACTAGTTACTCTTTCATGAAAAATAAGTAACTGTTATTGAAATTTCAACAACGGTAATTGTAAAAAAACTTGCAGGACATTTTATTGAAAATTCAACCAGATATTTTTAACAGTGATACATATGTAATAAATAATTGTCGTTTGCAGAATCAAGAGTCTCATTTCTATGAAGCGACTGAGAGTCCAACACTGTCAAAGTCCAGAATGGATATTAAAATATCGTTACCTAAATGCATCGTAAAACTCAGGTAATTATGATGAATATTACTTTTTCATTGAAATATATATATATATATATATATATATATA
>UCOH01011968.1:2627-27369 GCA_900474275.1 Synergus japonicus | reverse complement strand
TATATATATATTAATTAATATTATTAAATTATTAATTTAATAATATTAAATATTTTAAATAATATTAAATAATATAATAAAATATTATTTTAATAATTTAAAAATTATTTTTGCTTATTACAGCTAACTTGTTTCTATAAAATGTATATCATCATGTTATTTTTAAAAAATGTTCGTTAACAATAATGCAAATAACGAATTACCACTTTTACTAAATAATTACCGAGTTAAGGTAAGACATTACTAGTGAGCAGAAAATTACGGTCACGGCACATCACTAGCTCTGCCGATGTGTCGAAACGTTTCGGTGTTTCACGACACCCTGTTCACACGGGCGCATGATATCCACTCGGAAAATGGAAAATTGGAAGAGAAACTTTTCCAATGGCGGTAACTTTGAAATTACGAATAAAAACTGAAATAAATGATAATGTTAGTATGTATAAATTGTTATTAAAAATATGTTTCTGGATTATGTAGTAAATATAAATTTATTAGAAATAGCATTATTTATTAGAAATAGAAAATTAGATTGCAAGATTAATTATTTATAGTTTATTTATCTCTATAAAGTATAATTCAAAGCATCTTCGCGTTTTGTGTTTATGGTTCGTTGTATCTGTTGAGTTTAGACGAAAAATATTTAGGTGAGTAATAAATAATTGTTTTTATAAGATAGTATAAAATATTAAACCAATTGAGTATATATTGTACAGTATCTACACAGTTCAGTTGAAACATAACCTCAAGTGCTTGATTTGACTGCATGTTATATTTATTCTATTATCTATTTCTTAATTCATAATAATTATAATTGTGTTATGTTTCAAATCAAGCATTTGAGGTTAAGTTTAAACTGAATTAGTAGTAGAGCAAGGCCGGTTCTAGGCCACTTACCGACCGAGTAAACTGAGTCGGTAATTTGACTCGGTCAGTAAAGTAGATTCCTACTATGCGACTTGGCCGCATCGTCGATAGATGGCGCCACCATCACAAATTTATTTGAATTTTCCCGGCAAATGTCCTGTTTTACCGGCTGTAGTTGAGCGCAGTCGGTAATGTAGGTTAATCGGGAGTGTATTTCAATCAGTGGTGTGACTCGGTCGGTAATGCAGATTCCTTCCATGTATTGTCCTACCTTATCGACCGTGTTCTTCCGAATATATATTTTTAGATTTAACAGGTACGTATACTTTAATATAGTTCAAGTGATAGTTTAACTCATTCGGTAATGCAGATTTACACCATCAACCATTGTATTTGAATTTTTCCCGCCAAGTGTCTTACCTTATCAACACCGCTCATTGCAGTATGAGTAGTGGGGATTAACTGTAGTGGGGTGAGGTGGAGCAGTAGTGGGGGTAGCGAACTGGGTATATAAGGTGGCTCGCGAGCCGTGAAAGTCATCTGTTTCAGATGCAGCAGAGTCGTCCTGAGTTCTTCGTTCTCTTTAAATTTTCTGTTTCAGGTTTTTTTCTGTTTCAGGTTTTTAGCCATGCCGAAGGAAAAAACTGCAAGGAAATTTCAACGGCGCAGTCGTAATGAAGAATTTGTTGAGTTTTGTGAGGAATCTACCACACTCCTCCAGATTATGGAGAGAGCACTGGTATCTACGAGAGTAATGGAGCATGAAGATAAAGCTATCAATGCTTTTCAATGGTTGCATAAGTATAATAAGCATTTGGGTATTTTAAGAAAGGTTTTAAGAGCGTTTCATCTGTCTACTTCTGAGAAACAAAGATGTATGAATTTGATACATCAAATTGAGTACTTACACTGTCAGTTTGATGTACTATTGAAGCGAGGTGAGGGTATGCAAAAACCTAATGATAGTGTGAGATGGGTAGACAGTAAAGTAGCTTTTAATTGTCGTTTGCAAACGGGTGTTATTATAAACATAGATCATAAGGATATTGATATTATCGATGATGCCTTTGTTTTATTCGAAGAGCGTATAAGAAAGTCTCTAAACAGGAACGGTCCGTTGAAAGTTTACACGGTATTTGCTGCAAAATTTAGAAGAGTGTTTAAAGATGGTAAAAAAGAAATTGATTTAAAGACTTTTGCCACTGAATCCAAGGAAATTTTTCCTACAACCCTGTTAGATGACTGGTATAATGATTACATGAAACAACCGACTCTAATTACTGTTGAAGATTTTGAAGAACAAGATTCTGGTTGGAAGTTACATTGTATTCATAGATTAGACGTTAATGTAAATAAGTATAACCCAATGCGTGCAAGTTCTTACATAGATTTACCTGAATCTATTAAAAGAAAGAAAGCTTGTATTAATGTACAGAATACTGATAATCAGTGCTTCAAATGGGCAGTCCTATCTGCACTGTATCCAACTGAAAAGCATACAAAACGTGTCTCCAAATACCGACAATATGAAGAAGTGCTTGATTTTACAGGAATTGAGTTTCCTGTAGCACTCACAGATATTCCAAAATTTGAGGCGCAGAATGATATTTCTATAAATGTGTATGGTCTTCTTAAGAAAAATAATAAGTTCTCTATTTCTTCTCTATGTCTTACACCACAGAAAAGAGAGCGACATATAAATCTTCAGCGTATTGAAGATCATTACATAGATGAGAATTTAAGCGAAGAAGAAGATGGTGATGATCCAACTAATACTTCCTTCAAATACCACTATGTCTGGATCAAAGACCTATCTAGACTAGTAGGTTCTCAATTGTCAAAAAAGAATCACAAAAAATTTATATGCGATCGATGCTTGCATTATTTCGCTGATGAGCGTAAGCTGCTGATACATGATGAGAATTGTAAGCTCATGAATCATACAAGAATTATTTTACCAGAGTGTGATAAGAATAACATTGTTACATTTAAAAATTTTAACAATAAGGAAAAAGTTCCATTCATCGTGTATGCAGATTGTGAAAGCTTATTGATTCCTACGGATGAATCTCAAGAAACCAACAGCAACACCAAAGTAATTCAGAACCATAAACTATTCAGTGTTGGCTATTATCTAAAGTGCTCTTATGATGATTCATTATCTGTATACAAAGCTTCACCTAGAGAAGAAGAGGATCCAGTAAAGTAGTTTGCTAAAGAGCTACAACAATTGGCTGAGGACGCTGAAACAGTATTTATGTGCCACATACCAATGGAGAACTTAACTCCTAACCAAAAGAAAAGCTTCAGAGATGCAACGGTTTGCCACATATGTGAGAGCACAATCGCACTTGGTGAGAAAAAGGTAACAGACCATTGTCATCTAACAGGGAAGTATCGTGGACCTGCTCATAAAAACTGTAATGTAAATTATCAAGATACGCGAACCATTCCTGTTGTCTTTCATAATCTTAGCGTGTATGACGCTCATTTGATAATTAAGGTGATTTCTACAGAGTTTGAAGGACGAATTGATCTCCTTCCCTTAAATAAAGAGAAATATATAAGTTTTACGAAGAATGTAAAAGGGAATCTGATCAAATTCCGATTCATAGACTCTTTCCGATTTATGGCATCATCGTTAGATAAGTTAGCGTCGTATCTTAATGATTATAAGATTGTCAGCTCTGTATTCTCAAATTTTAGTAGTGCAAAAGTTCAATTGCTTACACGCAAAGGAGTTTTCCCTTATGAGTACTTTGACTCTAAGGAAAAACTCAAGGAAACACAACTACCATCTAAAGAAAGGTTTTATAGTAAATTGAATGATTCAACTGTATCCGACGACGATTATGAGCATGCGCAGCGGGTGTGGTCTGAGTTCGATTGTAAAAATCTTGGTGATTATGTATACTTGTATATGCAGACAGATATATTGTTACTTGCGGATATTTTTGAAAACTTTAGAGAGCAGTGTCTGGAAGCATATGGTCTAGATCCAGCACATTATTATACGACTCCTGATTTAACATGGGACGCAATGTTAAAGTATACTAAAATAAAGTTAGAACTCCTCACTGACATTGATAAAGTAATGTTTATTGAGCTTGGTATAAGAGGTAGAGTTAGGCAATGCTCCAATCGTTATGCCAAAGCCAATAACCCTTACATGGAAGCTTTTAATGACAATGAGGAACTCACTTATATAGTATACTTTGACGCAAACAACCTTTATGGTTGGGGTATGATTCATGCGCTTCCATTTGGTGGTTTCGAGTGGGTTTCAAACGTTGATAATAATAATTTTAACTTTAATGTTCCGGATGATAGACCCGTTGGCTATATTTTAGAAGTAGATCTAGATTACCCTGAAGAATTACATGATACTCATTCTGATTTTCCTTTGTGCCCTGAACATTCGAAACCGCCAGGGTCAAAGCATGATAAGCTCCTAACTACCCTCCTACCGAAACGTAAGTACGTTATCCATTACCGTGCACTGAAACAAGCCCTGGCGAACGGTCTCCAACTAGTTAAAATCCATCGCTTTCTCAAATTTAATCAGTCTCCTTGGCTTAAGATGTATATTGATTTTAATACAGCCATGAGAACGAATGCCAAGAATGAATTTGAGAAAAATTTGTTTAAGCTAATGAATAACGCAGTGTACGGAAAGACGATGGAGAACGTACGAAAACATGTAAACATCAAACTTGTGACAAAGTGGGAGGGTAGATATGGAGCAGAAGCTTTAGTTTCAAAACCTAATTTCCACAGCCGGACAATCTTTGATCAAAATTTAGTGGCTGTGGAACTTTGGAAAACTGAGGTTTTGATGAACAAACCCATTTATGTTGGACTATGTGTGCTGGATGTATCGAAAACCTTAATCTACGATTTCCATTATTCTTATATGATTAACAAGTACGGTAAGCAATGTAAATTACTATACACCGACACTGATAGTTTGGTTTGCGAAGTTAAATGCGCTGATATATATGCGGATATGAAAGAAGATATCCATAAGTTTGATACCTCTGATTATCCTGTAGATAATTTGTACGGTTTTCCGCAAGTCAACAGTAAAATATTAGGCCTCATGAAAGATGAGTGCAGCGGTAAAATTGTTACAGAGTTCGTTGGCTTGCGCAGTAAAATGTATAGCATTCGCGTGAATGGTGAAGATTTTATAAAGAAAGCGAAAGGTGTGAAAGCAGGCATAGTTAAGAAGACGATTACTTTTGATGATCATGTACATTGCCTCCGAAATGCTCAAAGTCAAATAAGGGCTCAATACTTTATTAGATCTCGTCTTCATAATCTACAGACAGTGAAGCAGACTAAGATAGCATTGAGCTCTTTTGATGACAAACGGTATCTTTTACCGGAAAGTACAGATACCCTGGCGTGGGGTCATTGTAGCATTAAAAATGATGCTGATGATGTGTAAATAGTAGTTCTTAGGTCTATGTATATATATTGTAAAATAAAATGATATTTATATTTATTTTCTGTATTTATATATTTATTGAACACTATACACCTAATTACATTAGTTTAACATTACTTTAACTTTAAATTAACTAGCTTTAACGTTAATTTAACAATACTTTAATGTTAATTTAACTATACTTTAACGTTAAGTTAACTATACTTTAACATTACTTTAACGTTACCTTAACTATACTTTAACATTACTTTAACGTTAACTTAAATATACTTTAACTATACTTTAACATTACTTTAACGTTAACTTAACTATACTTTAACTATACTTTAACGTTAACTTAACTATACTTTAACTATACTTTAACATTACTTTAATGCTAGCTTATTAATTTCATTAAAGATCTGACTTTTCTATCCAGCTATTGTGTGAACTGTCAAAGCCTAGCCATTTGACATAAATTTTATTTCCACGTCTCTTCAGGACCTTCTCTACAAGATAAATGTCTGGATATTTAACTTTTAAAAGTTCCTGTTGATAAAATCCTCCAGCTTGATCGTCGTTCTTTTAATGATTCTTTGTGGGGAAAGAGTTTTTGAATTTATTCCTATATTTGAAACTTTTATCAATACGTATAGGTTCAGATGAACTATAGTTTTTCTTATGAGCATTAGTATCAATAAGAATTTCTTTCTATTTGTCTAGATCATCTGCGCTGATGAATGCTTCAATTGGTTTTTGTTTGAATAAAAGTTCAAACAAACCATTATTTTTCACATAACTCTTATTACCAACATTGATGAATTGACCTTCAAAACTTATAGGTGTGTCACCAATCATAAACAATCCATCACTAAGTTTACGAACACCATATATTTTATCCAAATATTGTTTCCTATTCTTATTTAATAAGAAGAGAAATTTATTTGTTAACTTGTCATAATTTTCAGTAGGTTGAACATTTTCTTCTTCATAACTTTTCTCAATAATAGTTGTATCATGAGAAATATTTTCTTCATCTTCATCAATAGCAGTCGAGAAAGAAAAATTATCACCTCTTATATTTATAGAATAATGAAACAATCAAATCCTCTTCTATATCTACCTTGATTTAAATTACTATCTTTATCAATAACTAAAAATCCATATTTATCTGTATTCCAACATGCTGAGCATAAATCTTTAAATTTAGTGTATGTCATATCAGTATTTACATGATCTTCATACACATGTTTGGGATTTTTATCATCTTGTCGAAAAAGAACTAATAAATTAACATTATCTCTAACTAAATGTTTAGGAATACGAGCATAAGACTGACGTAGATAAAAACAGTCAACACTGACATGTCTACCCATGCAAAAGAAGGCTCTAACATTATCTTGCTTCTCACAAGCAATGTCATCAAATATAAAGATAGAATTGGGTTTAGCCTTGTCAGGTGAAACTACTTGTTCATGTTCGCTAAATGGAAAATACTCAACACCATCTACATTTTTCAATACTTTTTCCAAAAATTTATACTTGGGTTGATGTAAAGATTTTGAGTAGAGATACATATTTTCAAATCTCAGACCATTTGGATGGAAAATTAGAGAAAGCAGTGCATTTGTTTTACCACAATTTGATGGTCCACAAAAAATTGCACGAATACTATCTGAGAGTAGACTACCGTGACGTTTCACTCTCTTCAGCTTAGGCTAAACGAGAGTATCTATATTTGCAACCGGAAGTTTAGTTGGTTGTTTCTCAAATCGCATCTTGATCTTGACTACCACATAAACTATAAATACAGTGCTTATATAGCCTGCCAGTCGGTCTAACACTAATCTTCATAGAGTAAGGAATGCTTGTACACGGGAGAGAAAAAGTTATAAGACAACGAGGTAAAGACCTTATTAATAGTATTATCAATAAGATACCTTTCGAGTTACATTTATCAGGCTACCAGTATTGTGGTCCTGGTACTAAACTCGCAAAACGATTAGAACGAGGTGATCCAGGAATAAATCCACTGGACGCTGCTTGTAAGGAGCACGATATTGCCTACTCAAAAAATCGAGAGAATATTGAAGCGAGAAACGTTGCAGATAAAACACTAGCTGAAAAGGCGTGGCAACGTGTTTTATCTAAAAACTCTGTTATTGGTGAAAAAGCAACTGCATTAGCTATAACTAACATTATGAAAGTTAAATCAAAACTAGGAATGGGGTTGAGAAAGGAGAATAAAAAAGCTTTTAAGAAGAAGAAGAAGAATAAGAAGCAAAGATCAAAGAAACGAGTGGTACTGAGGAAAATTGTGGATGCTGCTAAGAAATCCCTGGTAACGATGCTCATGTCAACATCAAAGCTGCTGTTGAGGGCGCTCGAAAAGCTGTTAGAAAGGCTGGAGGTAGAGATAAGGTGAGGGCACCTCGTATTCTACCTTTACCATCAAAAGTTGGTGGTATTTTACCACTAATTCCAATTTTCGCTGGACTCAGCGCACTTGGAGCTCTAGCTGGTGGAGCAGCCGGTGTAGCAAAAGCTGTAAATGATTCTAATGCAGTCAAACAGCAACTTCAAGAAACTGAACGTCATAATAGAGCAATGGAGGAGTTAGCTCTTGGAAAAGGACTATACTTGAAACCCTATTGACAAGGTTTAGGGCTTTATCTCAATCCCCATTCTAAAGGTCAAAGTCTTAAATCTAAAACGAAAAAATATAAGTCAAAAAACTTGCAGTGAAGCTACCACATCGCGCCTTAACTGATTTTTATATACTCAATTATGCCAAGACTCTAAAGATTCCATATTTTCGTGGAGTTTTTCTTCGAAATGAATGACCTATTAATGGTTCTTATAAAAATGAATCTGCCGTGATTAATCTTGATGATAGAGACGGCCCTGGCACACATTGGGTAGCATTTAGAAAGAATGGTAATGAAATTATGTACTTTGACAGTTTTGGTAACCTTCAACCACCCTCAGAACTTGTCAAGTACCTGGGTGTTGGTAGCTTGATAAAATACAATCATGACAGATATCAAGATTATGATACATTTCAGTGTGGTCATTTATGTCTTAAATTTCTATGTGGACAGCTTAAAATAAAGAGTACATATAGTCTATATAAGTGTAAGTAATTGCTCACATGAAATCAGTATATATAAAGACATCATCATGGATGAATCGCTCACTCTGACTATTTCAGGCAACTCATCTGTACTTGAAGCAGAATATTTTCCACCAATAGAGCTCTCACCAAACAAAAATTATGTTTTAGGTCTAGTTGAATTACTCACTTTCAATTCAATTCCTAACGTTGATGTAGGAAATAGTAAATTTTATATTGGTGATGAAGTGGTAACTATACCCCCTGGTAGCTATGAGATTGAAGATATTGAAAAATATGTACAAAAGAATTTGGAAACTAAAGATATTATAATAATTATTAAACCCAACAACAATACCTTGCGTAGTGAAATCAAGAGTAATCATGAAGTTAATTTTAAGCCAAAAGATTCTATTGGTCAACTTTTGGGATTTACACCACGTGTTCTTGAAGCTAATAAGAATCATACATCAGATTTACCAGTAGCTATTCTCAAGGTGAATGCTCTCAGAGTTGAGTGTAATATTACGACTGGAGCTTATATTAACAATCGTAAAGTCCACACGATTCATGAATTATATATATATATATATAAGATATAAGATATAAGATCATTGAAGTGCCATCACATGTCATTTACCTTCCGATCGCTGTAAAGACAATACATCATATTCAACTCCGCATTGTTGATCAAGACGGAAACTTGGTGAATTTTCGAGGTGAAATTATAACAATTCGATTACACATAAAGTCAACGTGATGGGTATTGTTTATAATCGTAAAGTGGGTGGAAGTTATATAAGTAAACCACCATGTCAGAAACCATCCAGTCTTCAAACAGTTCGCAAGAACGCGCTCTTCCTGAAGCAACTAGGTCTGAGACTTGTACAAGAAAGCAAAAGAAGAAAAAAAAGAAGAGGAAATATCGACCATTAATTTATATTTTTTTTACTTGCCGCTGTTATAAATATGGAAGAAATACTGAACATTCAAGCTCCAGTGAACTATGATGAATCTCTAGCTCACTATGAGATTCATGCTCATCAACCTTATGCTTCATCATCATTTAATAACAGTGATGAAATTCGAATTGCTGTTCAACATCAAGATTTATGTATTCTTCCAAGTAAAAGCTCATTGCACATATATGGAAGACTAGTCAAAGATGATGGAATTACAGCTGTGACAGCTACGCATTTGATTAGTAATGTAGTCTGCTTTCTGTTTGATGAAATTCGCTATGAATTGAATGGTATTGAGATTGACCGATGTAAAAGTGTTGGACATACTAGTACAATGAAAGGATGCATTTCTCTAACTCCTAATCAAGAAAATTCTGTTGAAAATGCAGGTTGGCTTGGATTAGATGTAAATGTAAATGCTAGAATGACAAATGAAGCTGGTTACTTTGATGTAAATATACCACTCAACATGATTTTAGGGTTCGCAGAAGATTATCGAAAGGTCATTATGAATGCTAAACATGAACTTATCTTAACAAGATCGCGTACAGATATTAATGCTATTATTCAACCAGCACAAGGAGAAGCTGAAGAATTCAAAATTCTGCTTCATAAAGTGGAGTGGATGGTTCCCTATTTACTACCATCAGATCGACACAAGATACAATTGTTGAAATTTATTGAAAAAGATCCCCTTATTTCAATGAGTTTTCGATCATGGGATATGTATGAATATCCATTAATTTCTGCTAGTCAAAAACATGTGTGGCAAGTGAAAACTTCAACTCAATTAGAAAAACCACGATATGTTATACTAGGATTCCAAACAGGTCGAAAAGATCAGCGCAAGAGATATGCCAATTTCTTTGAGCACTGTAACCTTACAAACGTTAAACTCTTTTTAAATTCTCAATATTACCCGTATGGTAATTTAAATTTAAACTTTGATCAAAATCAATTTGCATTATTGTATGAAATGTATGCAAATTTCCAAAAGTCCTATTATGGGAAAGAGTCTAAACCTCTATTAAAGAAGAATACATTCAAAGACCATGCTCCACTCATTGTAATTGATTGCTCAAAACAAAATGAGTTTTTAAAACATACTTCAGTCGATGTAAGACTAGAATTTGAATCTGGTAATAATTTTCCTGCCTCGACAGCAGCCTATTGTTTAATTATTCATGATCGAATAGTTCAATACAAACCCATAAGTGGCGCTGTCAAAAAACTAATATGAGATAGTGGGGTTAATATTGAGTGGTGGGGGTAATACGGAATGATATAAAAAGGCCGAATCGAGCTAGAAAAATCATTTTTAGGTGAAATGGAGTTCATCGTAGACACTCAAGGCTTCAAGCGACCCTATAACGACTTTGTCTTCAAGGAGTTGGCTATTCTCCCTCTTCAAGAAGAAGCTCAATCCTTGATTTATCTCTTTGAACCACCCTGCAGCTGGAGTTCATGGAATTGAATGGACTGCTGGTGATGTATCATATGAAGAACTACGATCTCTACTTCAAGAAACATTAGGAGGTGCACGTACAATCTATGTAAAGGGGTTAGAAAACAAGACGTGGTTGGAGAAATATATACTGAATGTACAAAATTTAGAGGATTTTAACTGTCCGTCATTGGGGAAATTAAAACCTGAAAATTTGTCAATTACATGTATAAATCATACTTTTAATAACGGAAAATGTGCGGTAAACAATGTAATGACTCTCCGAAATTGGTTTCTAAATGATCCGAACAATTTCTATGTATCTAATGCTGCTAGAGGTACTGATGAATTACATGTTAATATTAAGTTAAAAGATTTCTATGATAATTGTCAATCGTTTTTGTAAAAAAATAGGTTAAGATTTTTGAATAAATTACTTTAAATATGTAAAAAGTTTAGTTATATATATTTAACCTTAATCTAATTTAATATTAGTTTAATTATTTAACTTATCTTAGTAAATAAAAAAAATATTTTATTTCTTATACTTAATTAACTTAATTCTAGAAAAGGAAGGAAAGGAGAAAGTATGAAACAGAAATTTTATATTTTAACTCTTATTTATTTATAAAAAACTTTTACAAAGACATTACATTTATTTGTTTAAATAAGTTTAAATTCTACGCTATTGCATACATCTCCAAGGTATTGCATTTGCAATTTATTTGTGGCAGCACTTTTTTCCATCATGTGCAGGCTATTTGGATCTTCCTCGAAGACCTTTATAAACCTGGCCGGCAAAAAAATTTGGAAATCACCATCCAAGACTGCGATGATCTTTGGGCCGTACCTGGTTTGTATCCTCCGAAGCTTCGATACATTATACCAGGCGTCCGGAGTAAGTTCAGCCAGCGGCCTCGTTGGTAAAAAAAGTCTCCATACGTCCAACAGCATTGATCTTCTTCAAATCCATTTCTTGGTCTTCCTCCTGGAATACTGCTCGAACATTCAACTGCACCTGTGAACAGAAATCTACCGCTAGTATATGTATGTATAATTAAAAAAAAAAAACATATAAAAAATAAAAAAAATATGGTTCGATACATGTGTGAGAAAGTGATTTCAAGAATAAACATAGCGATGGCTCAAACAAAGAATATAATAAATACATACATACAAAAAAATAAATACGTTTCTTTTTTTACAAAAACTAATATAATGATTTTTATACACTCTGTGAAGTTGCACACCAAGCCAAACCGGCTTAAACCAGGCAGTTATCTACCTAAACCGGCTCGGTGCACAACTTCACAGCGAGGCTCGTCCGTTTTCTGCTAATAAACGTATAACTCAAAAAAACATATAAAAAAAAAAAAATACGGTTCGATACATGTGTGAGAAAGTGATTTTAGCCGTGTGTGCAAATGTTCACACAAGGCTAAAATCACTTTCACACACAAGTTTTGAAATGGACTATTCCTTTATTAATTTACTCAAGTTTTTCAAAATGCGTTCTTGTCGAGCCGTTGCTGCACTTTGACCTCGACCTCTACCTCGAGGAGGTCGTTTCTTCTTCTGAGGAGGAGGAGTATTTTCGTCATCTTCTTGTTCACTATTTGACTTGGTCCCCTGCTGGTCTAGTGGTGAATTTACTTTTCGTTCTTTGATCGGTGACAATAAGCTTGTCACCGATGGTACCAGAGCCATAAATTCTGGTGAACCTGGTTCGTATATTTTTTTAGATGATCTCTCATCAGGGACTGGTGATGATGCTGGTGGAATGTCCCACCGCGAACGCTTTTTTGCTGCAGGTGGGACATCCCATCGCGATGGTCTCTTCCTATGAACATGACCTTCGTTTCCATTTCCATGTCCTTGGAAATTAAATAGACCAGGTCTTGATGGATCATACTCTTCATTTATTGGCACTGTGTTCAAAATTTTTAATGTTATCTCCTTTGAAGAAGCTGGTGGTATCTGAAAAGAAAAAAGATATTAAATTTAATTTTGAAATGTGTTAATTTAATTTACAACCATAAATATTTGTGGGTTAGGTTAAATTTATTTACTTTAAATAAGAAAACTTGTTGAAAAAAAAGCTTTTACCTTACAAGTCACCCTCAATTTTTCTTCCTCCGTGGTGAAGATCGGAACTGGCAAAGATATGATCTTCCTGAGTGGTTTTTGAAGTCGTGGGTCATCAGGCACATTGTGTTGACAAAGGCAATGTTTATCGTAGATTGATTCCTGAAAAATTTCATTACATGTAAATTGCAATTAATATTTGATTACATAACTTCTTTATATGACGTTAATGTTTTACTTACCATTATTATTATTATAACAACACACACTTAATAATAAAAAAATGCCGGTATCATTTTGATATATATATTTTTAACACTGCTCATCTGTCAAAAAAACAACAATGGCGGAATTATAATCGATATCTCGATCTATACCCCTAGAGTGAAGGGAGGGGGTTGTCTGTTCCGATTCACTCTTCTTGTCAACTTAAATGTATAAGACAATACGTAAGACGTATTCATTAATTTTATTAATAATTGCTTTAAACATATATATTCGCAGGTAAATTTAAACATAATTTCGAAACCTAAATAACTGTGGGACTGCCTTAACTACATATTGACAGACACCAAAGTAAAAATGTTTTTTTTTTTCATCGCTGATAAGACAGAACATTACAATATCAATTAATCACAGGGCGGGAAAATTTAAACAGGTCTGTGTTATAAACGCAGGGTTTCAGTTAACGAGTTCAATAGCTATTGTTAATCACTTTTAATAATAATTTTTTAACAATACCATTCATGGGTAATTTTAAATATAATCTCAAAGCTTAAGAATAAGTAAATAAAGTACATATTCACAGACACCAAAGCAAACAAATAAATTTCATTATTGATAAGGCAGAACCCTGCAATATCAATTAATCACAAGGCGGGAAAATTTAAGACAGATTTATGTTAAATCCTAAGAATTTACTAAATAGAACAAAAGTTCAAAGAGTTACATAGAATATATAAAGTATAAATAATTATACATACCTGTAGCAAAGAAATTATTCAGTCGGTAAGGGAAACACACCAAATACAAATTTATTAACACAAGTATTATGAGCTCACATGGTAAGGTAGAGTAAAGATTTAAACTTAACTAATATATTATAAAGAACACACTCAATATGGTAAGATACTTGGCGGGAAAAATTCAAATAAATGGACTTCATCTCTCGTCATGAGTACAACACAAAGCAGGAATCTGCATTACTGACCGAGTCACAGCACTGATTGACATACACTCCCGATTAACCTACATTACCGACTGTGCAAAACTACAGCCGGTTAAACAGGACATTTGCCGGGAAAATTCAAATAAATTTGCGATAGTGGCGCCATCTATCGACGATGCGGCCAAGTCGCATAGTAGGAATCTACTTTACCGATTGAGTCAAATTACCGACTCAGTTTAGTGGCATAGCAGGAATCTACTTTACCGACTGAGTCAAACTAGACTCAGTTTAGTGGAATAGTAGGAATCTACTTTGCCGACCGAGTCAAATTACCGACTCAGTTTACTCGGTCGGTAAGTGGTCTAGAACCGGTCTTGCTCTACTACTTGAATTGTGTTGATAATGTAACACAATATACTATCTTTATCTTATAATAACAATTATTTATTACTTACCAAAATATTTTTCACTTAAAACCGTCAACAATGCGTCTAAACACAACATACATAACGATCATAATCATAAACACAAAACGCAAAGATGCTTTGAATTACTTTATAGCCCTGCTTAAAATGACAGATTGAAATCGAGTACAAACAGGAAAGAAACCGGTTAGATACCCTTTCGGTTTTTACACGGTTTTATCTGGATTTTATATGGTCCCTAATTTCATTTTCCGAGATCTATCTGAGACTATCCGGGAAGCAGTAATAAAAAAAACTTATATGTATTCTATCCACTCCTGTCCGGTTTTTATACGGTTCATCGAACCAAAAATGAAAATCAGCAATTATAAAATTAGATTTTTACCCGGATCCTATCCGATCTCTACATGCCACTCGGCGCTTGTGAATCCTTAAGGTGAAAGTACACCTGCTATCTGGCAAATGGAATCAGAAATTAAAATACGAATTTCCGTTTCTACCTGCTACCTATCTGGTCTTTTTATGGCATTCTGCGCTTGTGAATCCTTAAGGGAAAAGTACACCTGTTATCAGGTCCTATCCGGTTCCTATCTGGCAAATGGAACCAGAAATCCAAATATGTATTACCGTTTCTACCCGGATCCTATTCGGTCTCTATATGGCACCTGGCTATTTGCGAATTATTAAGTGAAAGAATGCACCTGCTACCAGGAGCTACCCGGTTCCTATCTGGAACATGAAACCATAAATTAAAATACGTATTTTCGTTTCTATCCGCTCCCTATCTGGTGTGTATAAGGCACCTGGCTATTTGCGAATTATTAAGTGAAAGAATGCACCTGCTACCAGGAGCTACCCGGTTCCTAGCTAAAACATGGAACCATAAATTAAAATACATATTTCCGTGTCACTGGCTACCTGATCCTACCCGTTTCCTACCCGATAAGTTGAATCAGAAAATAGATTTATAGGATATATAAAGGTTTGGGCAAATGGATCTATACTAATTTCTGTCAGAAAGAAACAAACAATAGTGTAATTTATTACATTTTTTGTTTAAGTGTACTGGTATATATAATTAATGACAATAAGATCATTCTAATGAAATTCTACTGAATTTCGTATAAGTTTGGCAGGGTTGAGATATAAATCCTGTCTCCAATATTGATAAATACACATTTTTCTTTTAATTCCGTTACTTTAATAGTATTATTTTCTTTGCTTTTCTCGACTTCAAATAAATGATTCATTACAACATAATTAATTTCGGGGTAGTCATAATTGTTATCTCTCGCTGCATTGTACAGAACCACATTTTTTACATTTAGATATTCAACTTCAGCGTATGCACTGTCACCGTATTTAAACAATTTCAACACATTGACAAAACATTCATTTCCAAGACGAAATACGGTGTCCTCAGACTTTTGCGCTTTTTTATAATTTTCATAATGTATAACTATACCTGAATAAATACACCGATCAAAACTTAGAATTTCTACATCAACAGTCGAAGTTATGTTATAACTTGGTTCTAATGTACCTTTTCCTATTAATACAACGTCGCCACTACGAATGAAGCTTGCAACTTCTTTTCGTGAGAACAGTGAATCGCAAAATGCTTTTACTGTAGGAGATTCAACTACTTCCGCTACAAGACTTTTAAAAAAATTTGCTTGTAAAGTTTTTTTTTGACATTTGTTCATAAACACCTTTCGGCCATGTTTGAGATAGAATATGACATTTTCGAATGGAAAAGTTGACGCTGCCCAAAGAGGACCACAGTACCTTACACACTCTACTAAATGTTCTAATGTGTGTACATTAAATTTAATGGACTTTTCGCCATAGAGAATTTCAAAAGTACATACAAATTGTATGAGATTGTATTGTGTTTTTTTGCAACTCTTCCTCGGTTATATTAGTTTTTAACAGTGTATAAATGATGTTTATGTACAAAGAAAAGTGTTGCAAAGCGTAATCATTTAAAATGCCACGCAAACAAGGAATCGCATAAAATAGCAACCAACTGCACCACTCTGATACTTTCCACTTCATGCATTTTTCCGTCGTCAACGGTCTCACAAGTCTGTGCAGTTCTTGTGGTGGCGTCATTCTCATTAAGCGTTTATTTACATCAGTTTGTTGCTTATTTGAAAGACGAAAAGGGCTACCTGGTTTAGTCCATAGTGACCACAAGTGAGGCACCACGCCAATTAGGTCGTCGTGTAAGTAGTCCCTTGAAAAAGCCCAGACCATATCAAAATCATCCAACTCCGTTAAAATTGAGTATCCCTTCATACCCATTTCATTTTTGTCTTTCTTTTCTTTCTTTCCTATTCCTTTTTTTACCTTCGGGCGAAATGAACTTTTACTTTGCCGTTTTTCTTTTCTGTGTGCTTCTTCATTCTCTGTTTCCGCATTTCTTCTTTCCTCATCCTCCGCCTCCATGAACGTGTTCATGAAATCAGCACATGGCTCTTTTTTACCTATCCATAAACCTGTCAGTAATGGATATTTGAATCGCAGTTTTGGAGGCAATTCATTAATAATAGCTAATTGCGGCCAAAATGACCTTTTTGTACTATCATTCAGCGGGGCGCCGTCAGTAGCAAAAGTAATTGTAAGTTGTATACAATTTTTCTCGATTTCTGATACAGCTTTCTTATACAACAGTCCATCGAAAACATCGCAGATAAGTCCTTCAGTACGAAATTCAGGAGTTACAGTACTTAAATTATGCAACAAACTATCTTTGACATCAGTCAATTTCAGCAAAGATACGATTTGATATTTTAGATCTATGGGCACGAAATAATTCGGCGAAAGCATTATAATTAACTTATAATTCTGCAAGGATTTTTCGCAAACAATCGAATGGTTCTTAAACTGATTTTTTGTTGTTGACATTTCCAATTCTCGGCAACAAATCTCACAGTAAAAATTGTACATAATTACCTTTTCCGGTGGATCAAATATTTTTGAGAGATAGTAATCGGTAATATCTCAACCAGCAAACTGAGGACCAGCGAAAAGTTTTGTTGCTTCGATTAGGGCTTAAATGAAAGCGCGTGGATATGCCAAGAATGATCATAATAACCTCCCATACCTTTAAGCTAGCTTCTTTGAACATAATGGTATCTCCATTGCCTAATATATATTCTTTTAAATTATTCATATTAAAGTATTCAGAACTTGAGGCTTCAGCTGTAGGTTCTTCTGAGGTAGTATATAGTTCTGATGAATATGACTCCTCGAACATGAAAGCAGGAAAGTCTTGTCGAACTTGCAGGTTGGCCTTTGCTTCAATTGAAGTGGCAGATGCGTCTTCTGTAATGGAGACACGATAAAAATATAATTAAAACAATCGAAATATTGTATATGCTTTATAATTATTATTATATTAGCATCTCACTCTTTTAAACTCAAATGAGTGGAAGCTGCGGAAGTGAAAAGCACGATTAGTTAAAGTATACAATCCAGTGAATTTTTAATGTAAAAGTATACATTCCCTATGGTCCTACCCGGTTCCTATCTGACAAACGGAACCAGAAATTAAAATACGAATTTCCGTTTCTACATGCTACCTATCTGTTCTTTATATGGCATTCTGCGCTTGTGAATCCTTAAGGTAAAAGTACACCGGGTACCAGGTCCTACCTGGTTCCTATCTGGCAAACGAAACCAGAAATTCAAATACTAATTTCCGTTTCTACCCGCTTCCTATCTGATCTGTATAAGGCCCTGCTCTTATGAATACTTAAGGTCAATGTACACCTACAACGAGGTCCTACCCGGTTCCTATCTGGCAAACGGAACCAGAACCCCAATTTAACTTGGTTTTCATCAGGAAAATAGAATCCAATTAAAATACGACGGTACATTTCTGTCTGATCTCTGTAGGTTCGTGATAACCTATGAATTCATAAGGTCAAAGTAGTAAGTAAATTCTTACCGGTACTGGTGAAAGTTGAATCCAGTTGATTCAAATTTTGTTTATCCGGCTGACATGAAACTTTTCTACTTCCTTCCATGCTTGTTGGGTATTTCAGAATATCGACATGGAGATCCTGATTAAGCTATGTCAAGTTCTCATGTATCTCCATATCTTCATTCGAGGTCGACCTCATCAGGTCTCGAAATTCTGCAAATTTAATTATTGTTTGAAACTTTCTATTCTCTGCATCAAAAACAATTTTATATGGCGCAAAAATGAAATGCATTTGACAGCACATTTAAAATATAATTTGGTATTTTCGATTTTATCCCGGTTTAAAATTTGTCTCTATCATTTAAACTTTGAAGTTGATACCTCGAAGATTAAAGTATTTTAATTAATAAATTATAATGAATTTCAAATACTATAATATATATATATATATGAATTAATTTATCGTATAATGATGTAAACTTTTGTATTGTGTAAATGAAGAATTTTTTAACTGTCATAATCTTAATTTCTAAATTACACATAGTTTTGGATTTTTAGAATTATAAAAGTATTTAGAATTTTAGATGTTTTCAATTGTATCGATAATTGAAATATTAAACATTTTGAGAAATAAACCATTTCATTTTAAAATTTAGACCTTAAAGATGTACTCACTCTTATCTAAAGTATTCTCTAAGTCTGCGTTTCGTCGCCTAACCATTGGTTGATGAAAAATTTCTTTGCCATCAGAAAAATATCTTTTCCTGTTACTTTTTGATGGTTCCTGATCACTTTTCTCACTTTTGTCACTCATTTCATAAAATATCTTGATATTAAAGCACTTTTTCACACAACACTCTTGTATATTCAAATAACTTGTACAATCGCACAATTGAAAATACTGAAACAGCTGAGGAGCTTACGACTTCTCTTTCGACGTATAAAAATGCATTTGCGCATGTCTTGTAAGTACGCCATTTGTAGATCGAAATTTCTTTCAAATATTTCAACGGAATATTGTGATTCCTTTATTCAGTTTGTTTTCAATAATAAATAATTCATTATCTTAAATATCTTTCAAATTTCATTATAGTAATCATTTGCATATTAATTATGCATCTATTTCCTTCAATATTTATGTCTGTATGTAAAGAAAAGCTTCATTAGAAAAGAAGAAACACAGTAAAAAAGAAATTGTCTCCGTCAGTCGCATTATCAATTTTAACGAAAACGCAATAAAAGACAAGAGTTTTAAAGTAAAGTGTGATGGAAAATTGTGTGAGGCAACTATTGCGTTTGTTTCTGGTATGTACATTATTTTGGTTAAGTAATTTCACAACAAGTGCGATTTTTATCCCAAAAAAGACGTTATTGTGAGCTGTCTCCCTCTTGAAAAAATCCTCGAGAAAATCAATTAACAGTTCGAAATCGGAACACTTCGTCCGAAAATAAGACGAGGATTTTTTCAATAGAGCTATACCATTTAACATTTTTCTGTACACCATATGATATTGCGTTTTAATTATAATAACCTCAAATTTTGATTACAGACTCTAAGGAAGAAGCTGAAAAAATACTTCAGGAATCCAGAGCTAAGTTCCCACCTAATCATCTACTAAGAAATGCAACGTCTGACCATGCCATTAACAAAAAATCACTGCTTATGGCTAAGAAATATGTATATATTAACCCTCATAAGTACCTCATTTCTCCACTTTCATCAATTCCTTGAGTGTCAAATTGACTCTTTGAGATAAATTGAAAGATAGTTTCAATTAAATATTAATTCAAGATTGAAACATTTTTATGTATATATTCGAATAATTTTGTGTAGAAACTAATCGCGCTTTGCTTCAAATATACAAGTAGAATTATTGTACGGTAAAGTTTAAAATTTGACAATTTGACAAAAGAAAATTGAAAGCAGTTCTCATTTGGATATTTTTTAGTTATTCAGGCTTAAATTAAAATTTTAAAAGTCTGAAAATTTTGTAGTTTAAAGTATTTTCTATAAGCTTGAAATTCATGAACGATTTATATAACTTAATCTTGCTGAAATTCAATTTATTAAAGTTACAATTTTAAATGTTTCTATTGGAGAAGATTCAAAATTTCGCTTTTATTGTTTGATTTACTTTTTATATTTGCTTCCAATATTGAAATGAACAATTAAAAATTTCACATTTGATTTAACTTATATTTATCGATTTTATGCTCGTGATCAGCAAATCTCGATCAAGAATGAAAGTAAAGAGGCAACCATAGAGTACAAGGCAACTCGAATGAAGGACAAATTATTAAATCTTTCAGGCACCACGTCTATACCTGTACGTATAAATTTCAAAATTATTTTTTTAACGGTTTAGCTGTCAATATTTTTTGCTACCTTATCGCTGTCAACGAGGATCTGTGAGACCCAATAGGAAAAATCTAGCAAAATTTATACATCTACTTTTATATATACCTTTTACTTTATGGATCAGTCAAACAATAACACGTAAATAATTTTTTTGAACAAATTATTGCATATAAACAATTAAAAAATTTATTTCAAGAAAAAAAAGTTTAACTAAAAAAGTAAACAAAATATTACCATATTAAGCCTGTTGCAGCATTTCACGAAACATGTAAACCAACACAGAAAAATTGTTTAATTTTAACCGGGTACAAATTACCATTGTAATTAAGTTAAGTTTACCATTTGTACGAAACGCAGACTTAGAGAATGCTTTAGATAAGGGTGAGTACATCTTTAAGGTCTAAATTTTAATTAATTTTAATTAAATTAAATTTTAATTTACACAATGCAAAATCTGTGGAATGCCTTAAAATCCGCCATTGTGTCCACATCTTGCCAATACGCGGTGTTTGAGGTCGCAAAAATGATGTGTTTGAAGTGTCGTTTTTTTTATCGACAATCTTTTTGTTGTACGACAGGGGCTATCTGCTTATTTTCTGCAAAAAGAAATTTGTTTGGCTAAAAAGTGAATTTTTACAAATGAGGAGACGCGGGTTGAGGGTTGCGGGTAAACAGTACTTACATTTTGCCAAGTCCCTGTCCGAGCAAAAAAGGCGCAAAACTTCACTCCAAGGGTGCCTCACTCACACAGAAAAATTTTCTGAATCACGCTATGCACTTCAAAGCCCGAGCACTTACGAAAATCGTGTAAAAAAAGAAGTTTGAGAAATCACGTACCAATCAATTGGCGACCCTGCGAAACAGCTGACAGGTCCAGTAACTATATTCAAGTAACCAGCACATGTGTAGTACGCGATTTCCCAAACTTCTTTTTTTACACGATTTTCGTAAGTGCTCGGGCTTTGAAGTGCATAGCGAGATTCGGAAAATTTTTCTGAGTGAGTGAAGCACCCTTGGAGTGAAGTTTTGTGCCTTTTTTGCTCGGACAGGGACTTGGCAAAATGTAAGTACTGTTTACCCGCACCCCTCAACCCGCGTCTCATCACTTGTAAAAATTCACTTTTTAGCCAAACAAATTTCTTTTTGCAGAAAATAAGCAGATAGCCCCTGTCGTACAACAAAAAGATTGTCGATAAAAAAAACGGCGCTGGATGAAATTAAATTAAATGCAGTAATAGGTGAATATTATTTTTAGCAAACATTATTTGCCAATGAGAAAATTATATTAGATAAATTTTTGGAACATTCTAAAAACAGTCGAAGAACGATATCTGTGGCCAATGTCCTAAAGGATCGTTTCAAAAACGTCCTTAGAATATTTTTAGGACATCGAACATAGGGACCGTTTCTAGAAGGATTTTGGAACGTTCCAAAATCGTTTCTTATATCGTTTGCCCACTGGGTCATGTATTAAAATTAAGAAAGTCAAGGAATTTCACGAAATTTCAGAGATTAGAAGGGATTTCAAAAAATTTTAAGGAAATTCAAAATACTGCAAGTGAGTTTAACGATTCTATGGGCTATATTGAAGATTTAAAACGGAACTTAAAAATTTAAAAGGTATCAAAGATATGCACAAATTTCCAAATATTTTCAAAATTTCCTATTTCATTCCATTTTAATTTCATTATACATATGTATGTATAAATAATATCCTGTATATTTATAAATGTTGTAGTATGGTAAAAAAAAAACCGAGAGTCTATTGGGGTAGTGACTACAGTTACGATGTATTTAAATTAAAATTTTTTAATTGCAAATGCTCTTAGGGTGGCGTCCCATGGATGCGGAATGCATTGCGTTTTTACGCAAAACCGTGAGAGTGAGAGAGATAGTAGTATTAGTATGTCTTTCTCACTCACATGGGTTTGCCCAAAAACGCAACGCATTCCGGATCCATGGGACGTCACCCTTAAAACCAAGTACTACATGGGTTACGTCACTATAAATTCCCACATGTTCCTTTCCAACAACTCATGTCCACACGAAAAATGTCTTTTCGAAATTTTTGGGAAATAAATAATGTAAATTAGGAAGGTTTGTACACAAATAACTTTCTAAAATTACTAACAAAAAAATTGTTTAAAAAATTTGTTTAAAAACAAATTTTTGTCTAATTTTGAAATGTTAAAGGGTAGAAAAAACTTTCTTAGTGTTTTTTATTTAATTTCCCAAAATTTCAAGTTAATATCTCTTCGTGCGAACGTGAGTTTATTTCGGAAAAAAGACGCCAGAATCTACAGTGATGTAATCCATGTGGCACATGGTCTTAATATCATATTATTCAATTTTCAATGTACCTGAAGTTCTGAATGTTTAAATAAACGAATTTTATTTTGCTTGAGTTGCGAAACATAAATAGTTATAAAGTTTTCTTTTTGTAGCTTTTTCTGAATTCTGGATGAGGATGAAAGTCAAATTATCAGAAGATGAAATAGCGTCCCATTTGAAAAAAGGTACAGATTACATAGGAAAGAAGATTGGCGATTTAAATCGAGGTCCAAGAAATGAGAAAAAGAAGCTCCAGCCAAAGAAAACAGTAAAAAAAATAAAATCAAGAGAAAGAGTAACCACAGATGAATCTGAAGAAGAAACAACTAATGAAAAGAGTTTGTTACCAAAGAAATCTGCCGAAGAAAAATATGATGAAAGTAAGGAAAATTTTGTGAAAAGTCTAGATTTGAAACTTGCAAATGATCAAGATAACGAAGATGCAAATGATCAGGATCAAAAAGATACAAATAATCAGGAACATGAGAATAGTCCAAGTTCCGCCAAGACTTATGAAATGGATTCAGATGATGGTCTATATGATGATGTAAGTAATTGAACAATATATTCGTTTAAAATTTGTTCTGTGTTTTTATTTTTCGTGTTCAAAATTTAAAAGATAATATTTGTTTTTCAGCTCTTTAGTCCTACAGCCTCTGAATTAAACGATCTTGTTTGACGCACAGAGAGGAATTTCTTGAACCAAGTCTCGGAAAGTTCTACTTCATTTTTCATTTAGTTCACTCTTCTATTTTTTTTATCATTATGGTTACTTTTATCATCTCACTAAGTGTAAATTATGTACTAAGTCGGACATTAATTTACTTTTTACTTCTTTTTACTGGTTTATAATAATTTAATTCTTAATATTATTATCGTGTTTTCATCATGTTTTCTTCCACTAAAATTTATAAATTTATTTGTCATAGAAATATGTTGAATTTCTATAAAGTTCTTCCTAATGATAAATCAATTTTTTTATTTCTTGTCTGACCCACATATATTCCGATAAGGTTTCCGATAGAACCATATAATAGACGGGTAAAAATATTTTTGCGTTTCAGATACAAACCAGACATAAATTTTACAGATTCCCGAGTGCAAACCAATTAGAAACGATACAGATTCCGGATAGAACTCACGTAGGAATCCGGTATAAATATATTATCCTAGATAGAATCCGATCAAGTGCCGAATTAAAACCGAGTCCAATCCCATTAGCGCCGGATAAGAACCGGGTATAAATATTTTGAGGACTCGACTAGAAACCGGATAAAAATTTTAAATGTTCCGGAAAGGACCCACGTAGGAAACGGGTACAAGTGTTATGTCAACCCAGATAGAATCCGATTAAGTGCCGGGTGAAAACCGGATCCAATTCCAATAGCGCCGGATAAAAACCAACTTACATCGGTTTTTATCTGGATTCTATCTGTCATTTTAAGCAGAGAGAGATAAATAAACTATAAATAATTCATCTTGCAATCTAATTTTCTATTTCTAATAAATAATGCAATTTCTAATAAATTTATATTTACTACATAATCTAGAAACCTATTTTTAATAACAATTTATTCATATTAACATTATCATTTATTTCAGTTTTTATTCGTAATTTCAAAGTTACCG
>UCOH01011967.1:0-77796 GCA_900474275.1 Synergus japonicus | reverse complement strand
GATTTATGTTGT
This sequence comes from Synergus japonicus, assembly GCA_900474275.1. Lineage (NCBI taxonomy): Eukaryota > Metazoa > Arthropoda > Insecta > Hymenoptera > Cynipidae > Synergus > Synergus japonicus. The sequence goes on along the minus strand of UCOH01011967.1, from coordinate 77,784 downwards.
GTACAAGAGATGCTTGTGTCGAGGGTCTTACTAGATTTCCTGAAGTCGTAGTCTTTCCACCATTTGTCTACTACTCCTGCGTCATTTAATAACTGAATTAGATAGCCAATCTTGTTGACAAAAGGAGATCCTGGTTCAAGTACAGTGTTGCTCAAAGACTCCTTGACGTATTCTTCTATGATCTTTGCAGCAGGTCGACCGCAGATGTCCTTTTTGTCTCGAAGCACCAACTTAGTTATATCTTCTCTTAGGATACATGCGATATTTCTGTGTTTTAGTAGTCGATCTATGCATTCCTCATCTGATAGACCGATTTGTATAGCTTTATCCAGCAAATCCCGAACATTACCTTTGCTTGTGGGATACGCCAGAGTATAACGCAATGGCTCTACTAAGATTTGAAGCTCTGAGTGGACTACGTCGTCGATGTTGTGGAATCTAGTTGTATTCTCCTGGCTCACGTTGATAGACGTCAAAGCCGTGTATATAACTGACGAGTAGAAGAAATATGCCCAAAGAGCAGCAGCAAAGAAGACTCTTTCAGCTACCTTGTTGGGTTCTCGTGGAACAGTGAATCCGAAGACGATTTCCACCATGTATTCCAGACGCCAATTTCCTTTGTCGAACTTTAGGATGCGTGATATAATCCATGGAATCAAAGGCATGCTCAGGACAAGTATTGCTTTCATGGCGTTCCAAGTAGTTGTTAACTTGGTTCTCTCATCTTGCAAAACAGGAACCACCAAACACAGATTTACATTTCCAATTCCTAGGCACCATTCGAAGTTTGTGTCGTCGCATTTGACAAATCTTCCGAATTCTAACGCAGAGAGACGAATTTCATTTTTCTTCAAGTTATGAGCTATGCCGGTACCGCCATTTTTAGTGCAACTGAATATTCCGACTTCTGTTATGTTCTTGGCAATTTTTATTGAAAAATTCATAGCTTGAGACAAGGCTTTCATCTTCAGGGCCATCAAACCGGAGACGGTTGATATAGACTCGTAATTTATGTAAATATCTGGTAGTTCGTTGACAAAGGCGATCTTCATTTCGTATCCGTGCATGTTGATAAGTTTGTCTGGAAAGAAGCGCAGATTTTGAGAAGTCTCTTTACTTGATAGTGTTTCACTGAAAGGGTTGAAGTAATAAACCCTAGTGATTTCTTTATAATGATCCAGGAAGTCGTCGTTTCCAGGTCTTGGTTTCACAATCTGAAGGACAGTAGCATCCAAAAATTGCTTGGACCACAATTCTCGAAGCAGATTCTCGTAGGATTGGTTTACCTCTTCTCGAAAGAATATCATCAGATACTTGGGTCGTTTCCGGTTTTGGGAGAGCTCGATGAGGAAATCTTGCACCTTTGCTAACTTCTTTTGACACTGATCACCCACTTGTGACTGGATCGTAACAAATAACGATATCTGCGGATTGAGAAAAGACGGCTCTTGAATCAGACGTCTAGCATTTTCAATCGTTGCTTCCTTGAATTCCATTTGCCTTGATGGGAATGATTGGAAGGCTTTCAATAACATGTCAATTCTTCCATGTGGTTCTTCTCTGACATTTCCATCGAACAAGGTCACAACTTGGTGGACACCAGCACTTGTTTTGAGGTACTGGATGACACTCAGAATCCACTTTGTTTCCGATTTGTACTGTTGAAAACCATTTATAAAAAACATTAATTGAAGCAACCACACTTTATATGAATTGATCAGCATTATGTTTCTTAGTTAAAATAATATTTCACAATACCGCGGAAGATTTTAAAATATGTCTACTTCGTTTGAATGAAAACGAGTTTGAAAGTTCAAACTTGTTCGTTGCCTTTAGTGCTATAGCAATTTCTGTAGCAACTGCTATTTTAAATTGACAGAGCACTCTATTTAATGCTACAGCATTAAATGTATTGTCTTCATGACTTTCGTAATGGAAACAAACACTAAAAATGTAAAAAAATATTCTCTGCATATGTTTTGTTATGTAACTGGAAATGGAATTATAGATGGCTTGGATAGACAAATATCGAAAATTATACTGCAAAGGCTGTTTTCAAGCAATGTTCCGTTAATTTAATAGAAATGCTTAGCTTTGTATTTACAAATTGTGGTTTTCTGTAGGGATAATTCTTTAAAACGCGCAATAAAGTATTTGTGCATTTCCCTGGCGAAAGCTTCGGATAAGATTCCAATCCGAGCCAATCCGAATGAATCCGAACCATGCCGGATAGGAATCTTCCATCAAACTTCGGATTGGATCGGATTCATTCGGGTAGGAATCATGCGAACTTCGGAGTGGTTTGGAATGAAACTGATTCGCTCGGAAAGAGACTTCGCATTGGCTCGGATTAATTCGGATAGGAAATTTTCTATCCGAACCCTTCGCCAGGGTTACTTAGAGTAGTTACCATAATTTTGATAGTTATTCCACGGGAAACGGTATTGGGGGGAATTCAGAGGCGGGAATATCGAGAAAAAGGGATAGTCAGTAATGACATCAAATAATATGACAATAATATGATTTTCAGAGTCGAAAGTTCTTACCGGGCAGTGAATTCATTCCGTTAGAATTATTGATATACTCCCCCTTTAAATCGATATTTTCCAGAAGGTGTTATTTTATCGTATGTATTTACTTTAAGTCCCGGGTCCATTCATTGGACTCATCAATAAGGGAATGTGAACGGACCCTGCCTTAGACACATGGAGAATTGGAGAGGGAAGATTTTTCGAATGCCGGGAATCGAACCCGGGGCGTCTAGATATAATGGTTATAATCACTAATTAAGCACGGTCCACAAGTCCGTAAGATTTTCGGGTAAAAACACTCGTCAGGTAACTCAAAACATTGGAGCAACTTTATTTAATAAATTATCACCTCATGTGCGACATGTGCACTTAGTCGAAGATGGCTACTCTCTGAGTACGGACATTGTATTTTTCGCTAGAGAAGAAACTCGATGGATGTTTTCATTGCTACAATAGAGTGGAAACTCGGTGACGAATTTAGTCGCAGCAAGGTTGGGAATGCATACAAGTTATCCTTACACTAACAACGCCATAGTGACATGTGTAGTTAAAGCTACGTAGCTAGAGTTAAAAGCCACCCCCACTCCTTATTAAGGTGCCGTCACATGTCGACAGAAGACGTCAACGTAAAGGTGCAGTCCCATGTCGGCAGAAAACGTCGGCGTAAAGCAGAAAGTTTTCCGTCGACATGGGATTATAGATTAGCTAGATTACCTTTATTATAGATTATAAATTACCTTTATAGATTAGCGTAGTATTTTCCACTACTCCCAACCCCTTCTAGTAGCTATGTAGTTTATGGACGAGCCCTAACCTGGTTTGACTCTTACTGCTCTTAGTATCGACTTACGACTGGAACGTAACGAATAAGGAAGTTTGGGTACATCTCTGGTTTAGGAAACATACAAGAGATGAATCATTACCACTTCAAAATTTATTTAAGATACCAATTACATTAAATTTCATTGACAATACGAAGACTTCAATTCTCTTAAACATACAAGGAAAAAGTTTAGATGGACTGTGAAATGAGTCGCAGCTTCTTTGTTAAGAAAGGTGTAATTAGCTCAAGCAGGAAAACAATTATCGAGCAGGCGTATCCGAAGCCTACAAGGACAATTAGGTGTCTCATTATAAGAGCAAATTCGGATTTATGTTGTGTACAAGAGATGCTTGTGTCGAAGGTCTTACTTGATTCCTTGAAGTCGTTGTCTTCCAACCATTTCTGAACTAATCCTGCTTGACGGAATATCTGAATTAAATGTCCAATCTTGTTGACAAAAGGAGATCCTGGTTCAAGTACAGTGTTGCTCAAAGTCTCCTTGACGTATTCTTCCACGATCTTTGCAGCAGGTCGACCACAGATGTCCTTCTCGTCTCGAAGCACCAACTTAGTTATATCTTCTCTTACGATACATGCGATATTTCTGTGTTTTAGTAGTCGATCTATGCATTCCTCATCTGATAAATTGATTTGTATAGCTTTATCCAGCAAATCCCGAACACTACCATCGCTGGTAAGATATGATAGTGCATGATACAATGGCTCTACTAAGATTTGAAGCTCTGAGTGGACTACGTCGTCGATGTTGTGGAATCTAGTTGTATTCTCCTGGCTCACGTTGTTGGATGTTACCGCCGTGTATATGACGGAAGAGTATAGAAAGGATGCCCAGAGTGCAGCAGCAAAGAAGAATCTTTCAGCTACCTTGTTGGGTTCTCGTGGAACAGTGAATCCGAAGACGATTTCCACCATGTATTCTAGACGCCAATTTCGTTTGTCGAACTTTATAATGTGTGATATAACCCACAGAATCAACGGCATGCTCAGTACAAGTATTGCTTTCATGGCGTTCCAAGTTGTTAACTTGCTTGTCTTGTCTGGCAAAATAGGAACCACCAAACACAGTTTAACATTTCCAATTCCTCTGCTCCATTCGAAAAGTGCGGATGAGCACTTTGCAAATCGTCCAAATTCTGTCGCAGAGAGGCGAATTTTGTTATTCTTCAAACTCTGACTCAAGCCGGTACTGCCATTTTTGGAACAACTGAATTTTCCGAGAAATGTAATGTTCCTGGGAATCTTAATCGAGAAATTCATAGCTTGAGACAAGGCTTTCATCTTCAAGGCCATCAATCCAGAGACAGTCTGCATCGATTCGTTGTGATTTATATATACCTCTGGTGGAAAGTTTACAAAGGCGATTTTCATTTCGTATCCGTGCATGTTGATAAGTTTGTCTGGAAAGAAGCGCAGATTTTGAGAAATCTCTCTACTTGATAGTGTTTCACTGAAAGGGTTGAAGTAGTAAACCCTTGGGATTTCTTTATGATGATCTAGGAAGTCGTTGTTTCCAGGTCTTGGTTTCACAATCTGAAGGACAGTAGCATCCAAAAATTGCTTGGACCACAATTCTCGAAGCAGGTTCTCATAGGTTTGGTTGTCCCCTTCCTGAAAGAATATCATAAGATACTTGAGTCGTTTCCGGTTTTGGGAGAGCTCAATGAGGAAATCTTGCACCTTTGCTAACTTCTTTTGACACTGATCACCCACTTGTGACTGGATCGTAACAAATAACGATATCTGCGGATTGAGAAAAGACGGCTCTTGAATCAGACGTCTAGCATTTTCAATCGTTGCTTCCTTGAATTCCATTTGCCTTGATGGGAATGATTGGAAGGCTTTCAATAACATGTCAATTCTTCCATGTGGTTTTTCTCTGACATTTTCATCGATCAAGGTCACAACTTGGTAGACACCAGCACTTGTTTTGAGGTACTGGATGACACTCAGAATCCAGTTGGCTTCCGAATTGTGCTGTTCAAATCCATTTATAAAAAAAAATAAAAAAAGCAAACACACTTTATATAAATTGATCAGCATAATGTTTCGTGAGTAAAATAATATTTCATGTTACCGCGGAAGATTTTCGAATAGGTCTAGGTCTACATATCGCTTGTATAGAAAAGAATAAATCACAGGTATGGAAAGGTCACAGGTATACGTTTTGCCTTAATTACTATGACAACTTCTTTGGTAATTTCGATTTTAAATGGCTGGTGCACTCTATTTAATTCAATAGCATTAAATTTGTTGTCTTCATGACATAGATCTGGGAACGGAAGTATTGATAAATGGGATAGATGGAAAAATATATTATTGACAAATTGTTAGGAAATTTTTAGTAATATGACTAGATTTATTTTCAGTATTGATTTCCGCGCCTAAAAATCGATAATGATACTATATTTTTCCATTGTATAATAAAAAATAAATTTTTTCATGCCTTTGTTAAAAATAATACGACCTGGTAAAATTTCTTTTAGCATATATCCTTCTTCTGGAGACTCCCCTTTTCTCCTAGAAAAGGAAATAAATTTATAATGAAATAATATAAACAGATTTCTGAAAAAATTTTGTACTTTTTCGTTTTTATCAATCTGAGTTTCTTGAGTAAATAATTTTTCAACAAAAATATAAGAATTGTAAATTTTATAAATAATGAAAAAAAAAGACCTGGATTATTTTTGAATGTTAGTGAAATTTCAAGGATTAATCCTTTAATTTAATCCTTCGATTATTGAGACAAGAATTTCTGACCGGTTGAAAGGCTCAGTGTACACTAGACTGAACGAGAATTTGCTTAGCCTGTTCTTCTTTCAGGTGAAGGCGAAGGTGATCTGCCCAGCGACCTTGCAGCAACGGTAGGATATCCGGCATTCATGAAGTGAATCTTCCTTTTTCACAGTCACCTACAATAAGTAAAGCAAAATAAGAACAGAATAAAAGTAAATGAAATATAGAAAATTTAGTAGTTTTTATCCTATCAGTAGAAGAGAGCCGGATAATTTTTTTAAAACTGATGTCATATAGCTTATTAATTTAATTATAATTTACTATTAATGTTATAATAATAATAATAATAATAATAATAATAATAATAATAATAATAATAATAAATGGAACTAAACAAAAATACCCTACAAATTAATACCTATATTATGAAATATACAAACAGGTATTTTTCTCTTGTTTGTGAATCATAAATACCTGCGTTATTCCTAATCAAATAAAGCCGACAGATTTGAATAACTAAGGTTTCTAAATTTCTTATCTGAAAATCGACCGCCTACAACTAAAATTTCAAGCATTTTCTGTGTTATCTTTAAATCTATTTTTTAAAGTAGAAGAAACTATATTTCTCTTAAAAATTAACAATTAAAATTGATATAAATTAATTTATTCTAAATGTAAATTTTTTAATAAATATATATAGAGAGAGGATTAATTAAAAATATATTGGCTCGAATCAAATAATTTTTATCCTTTTCTATCTTTTTATAAATTACTATTAACATAGTTAATAATAATTATAACATAATAAGATGCGAGTCTAATATATGTGGATCAAAATTAAATATATATAAATGATAATAGTGATTAAAATATTGCATTTAATTTAAAATAAAGAAACGGACCACCACTTAAAGTGCTTTAACTCTTTTTCTTTCTCACTGCTATCTATTTCTATCCTATTCTATTCTATTTTTAACGAATGTTACTCATGTTTGTTCTTTATAGTATTGTCTTGCTTAAAGCGGTTTATCTTCTTTCAGAGTTTTATTTTTAATTATTAAATGAAGTACCTGACAGATTCTCTGAAAATAGCGATATAAGTATAAATATAAAAAGTTGTAAATATAAATATAATGTAAATTTTAAAATACTGAAAATAACTATAATCAGGGTATCAATTTCACGAAAGATTTCAAATTTCACTGTTGCTCCCAATTCAATTCTTTCAATTTTCCAGGTGATTTAAGAATCATTTATTTAGAATTTGATCTTTGTGGAGAAATTTAATCCGGCTTTATCCAGACATCATATCTCGAAAATCTAGTGGCGTTCTACTTCTAAGTTATTTACATCAAAATGCACTCAGAAAAAGTTTTCTTTGATGCTTTTTTTAAAAAGGGAGTAAATAACCCAGTGGTTTTCATTGTTGGCTTAAAATACTCGTCAAGCGTCCCTTAATGAGAATTAAAAATAAACCGGGAAGCGTAGATATACTTAAGTGAAAATTAGTCGAGTCGAGGGGTTATCTAGACTAGAATAATAAGAAATTATATTAGAAAAGAAAATATTTCTTCAAGTGAAGATTATTCAAAAATATTTAAACAAAGTGTATGGTATTTCAATAACACAAAAAAATGTTTCGTAAAGTTAATTTCAATTGGCGCCTTTCAGATGTTTATCTTAAGTCTATTTGTTTTTAGTTATTTATTTAAACTTTTATCTGTTATCTAAACATTTATCAATACCTTAATTTGTTCTCTGAATTAAAAAAAAATTTTTTAATAAAATTATATTAAAACGAATAATTATAAATAAATAAATAATAAATGAAATAGGTATTTCATTTTTATTACTTATTTTATTTTATTTTTATTATTTTAAAATATTATAAATATAAAAATAATTGATTTTGAAAAGTCTAATGGGATAGGGAGAAACAATGGAATCCTGTGGGATAAAGGAAGTATTGTTGGATAGAAAGGATATGGAGAGAAGGGAAGAGTCCTTAGGGGTAGAAGTCTCGTCACTGGAAGATTCCGTGGGATGAAGGAAATCCCTAAAGAAAGGGGAATTCCCGAGGGATAAGTTCTCGTGTGATATCCAGAGGGATAAAAGGAATTCCGTGTGATAGAGGAGATTCTGAGGGATAAAGGATTTCTGCGGTATAATAGGGATCCCCACAGAAAGGGGATTCCCGAGAGACAGGAATTATCCCGAGGGAAAGGGAAAATATCCATGGGATAGAGAGAATTCTTTGGAATAAGGGGTTCCTGTGAGATAGAAGGGATTCCTGGGGATAAGGGGTTCCCGTGGGATAAATGGAACAGAGAGAGGTTCCGAGAGATAGGATCCCTAGAGAAAGAGGGAATCCCGAGAAATAGGGATTGTGATAGAGGAGATTCTGAGGGATAAAAAAACATCAGGAGGATAAAAGGTCCCCAAAGAAAGGGGATATAGGAAATATCCATGGGATATAGCAGGACACGCCTGGAGATAAGGGATATGGTCCCGTAGGAAAGAAGAGATCCCGAGGGATAGGCTGTTCCCATGGGGAATAAAGGGATCCTGAATAAACAAATACAAAAAAAAAATGAATAAAAAAATAAAGAACTTTCCATCTTTCTCTCCCAGGCCTTGTCTTAAAGAGCGATACGTACGATAAGCTTTAAGAACCGGAAATGACAACCTGCATCCTCCAACAAAAACCTACGTGATTTCCGCACCCTCTAGAATTTACATTCTCACTATCTGCGAACCTCCCAGGCATAAAGTCTGCCTAGTTACCACCTTTTTTTTTGATATTACCTTTTTTCTCAAAAGTCATCAATTGAAGGTCTTTTGGGCTACCTAGACCTAGAAGTGAACATGCCACGCGACTCCCAAGGTTCAGCTAGTTCTGCATCTTGGGTTCTCGTTCTTCAGGGAGGCTCGCTTCTCTGACTTCTCTTTCGCTTTCTCGCTTCGCTGAAGCTCTTTTCCTTTTCCTCGTCCTCCTCCTCTTCTTCATCATCGTGGAGGAAGAGCTGCTGCGGAGGAAGGAAGGAAGGGATAGGGGAAGTGGGACAGAGTGAAGAGACTGAACTGAAGACTGAACAGTGAAATGTCGAGAATGCTGAGCTACCATCCCGGTCCCACCACATCGTCGCAGACGCACGCGCTCTCGCCTCCTCGTTCAAATCGCATGGAAAGCCTGCTGGCCGACTGACCAGACAGAGGTTTTACCTTACTTCGGTTTTTGCGTTCTTCAGGAACGTTCGAGTCACGTCGCCCGCGGTATCACGTTCTTCAGAGGCTGGAAAAACAATAAGTATCCGTGTAATAGAAATAAAAAAATAACTAAATAAATAAAGACAAAAAGTACTTAGTGTTGCCTACTGTTGACTCCAGTGTCGTCTACCGCTGACTCCACGCGTCGTGCTAACGTGACTTGTAGAACTTGTAGAATCGAGCATCTTCACGGGATCAGTTTTATACTCGTTATCAGTTACTTTTACTCTCTGTTGAAGTGATATGGCGCAGCTGATCAGCGTCAAATTATCCCGCTTCGACGGATCCCCCTGGGGCTTTCGCCTGCAGGGTGGAAAGGACTTTGGAACACCCCTCATCGTCCAGAAGGTGAGTCCTGATTCGAGGACATCCACTTTGTGAAATTGTAGTTCGTGTGGCTGAAATTTGAGAGCAATTTTGTTAATGAGGGAATGTATTTCTATTAGCGGTCTTGACGAGCTATTTATGAGCTACTGTGAGGGTTTTCTTGACTAATGATAGTGGAGTTCGGGTTAGGCTTCTAGTTAAAAAGCTTAAGCTAGATTTTTAGATTGAAGATTTTTTTGTTTTTTAAGCTGGGATTGTAATTTAAGACAATTTTTAATATTTTCTTTTCCACTTTTTATATTTGATAATTGTCGAAATAGGCAAAATTTCTATTAGGGATTTTTGATCGGAAACTTTAGCCCCGGAACTAAAAGTAGACGACCGGAAGTGGTTATATTTCACCCAATTTTGTGCGGGCGGATGAGGCCTAATATTTCTCTGGTGGAATATTCCGATAGAAATTTTATCCGAATGAATCCGGATCAATCCGAATCAATATGATTCTTATTCAAAATAGATTCGAATCAATCTGACGTCAGAATAAAAACTTGATTTAGTTTCAATCAATCTGGTACGACCCACAATTTCAATCCGGATTTTCAATGTGAATTAATCCGAATCAATCCGTGTTACTTTTAATCGATCCGAATTAATTGGAATCAATCCGAATGATGAATTATAAGAATTTTAAAACTGAAGATTGAAGCTCACGTTAAAAATTGATTAAATTATTGACTCCGTTGACATACATATACATAAACGTCAGTTACTTTGCTTGAGTGAAACTTGGCCATAGACACATGTTCCCACCCCTAACGAAAGCTTTTGACTTTAGATTAAAATTCAATCGGAACCAATCCGGAATTTTTGAAATAATTCCGGAATTTCTTTCCAAATCAAACAATTTCATTCCAATCTAATCCGACGGAATTTTTCAATCAGAATTAATCCGAGATACATTAAATATCAATCCGCACTTGTAATCCGACTGAATCCAGCCAATAAGTTTCGGATTAATTCGGATTGAAAACTTCCTTTGGATTAAATCGGAATCAAAATGGAACTTTTTGGATCGGAATCAAATTCCAAAATGATTCGGAAATTTTCGGATTGGTTCGGAATGAATTTCAATCCGAAGCTTTCGCTAGTCAGGTTCAGACTTTGGGAGACTTCCGATTCTAAATTTTATTATCTATCCCAGTCAATTTCTGAATTAGCAAAAATTCGATATCGGAATTCACACAGTGGCGGTGCTTTCGTTACGTAAGGAAACATCCAAAGCCAAATCGTTTCACGCGCATCGGCAGAAATCGTTGCCAACTACGTTAGAAACAACGCGCGACGAAAATCTGTGTTTTGGCTAGGAGGCGCCTTGTAACTCGAGACGTGCCATTTTGAGCAACGATTTCTTTACATCAAAGAGAAGCTTTCCCTGATATTGAAAATCGCTACAGTATTTGCTAAATTGTTGAAAACTCGTCATAAACAAGGAAAACGAGTGGCTATTCGTTTTTATGTGTCTTCAGGCTGAGCTCTATCAGCAATCATCCGTATTAATCTGTTTTAACTCTCTTTCTGTCTTTACTGAATTTTCTTTACTATTTACCTGTCATAAACAGAGTTTCAAATGTTTTTAATTGGTTTTAATCGCTTTCAATTAGTTTTAATCGTTTTCAATAGGTTTTAATTGGTTTGCAATAGTTTTATATAGGTTTCGATCGATTTCAGTCGTTTTCAATTTTGAATTACTCAAAATTTTTGTCAAAAACTGTTGAGCTACTCAAAGTTCTTATCCAAAAATGTCGAGCTACACGAAATTTCTGTGAAAACTTATTTTCTCAGTTTTAAATAATATTTACACTCGATTTGAGAATTTCTTGCTATTTAGATCGTTTTCAGAAATCGTAGTGAATTGGAATATTCGAAACATTTCAGGAAAGTGATTTAAACGTCTTCTAGATGTGATGGCTGGTGGCAACTTCCGCCCACACCAAAGGTAGTGTTTCTAGACCAGACGAGAAACATAAACTCGATGCTGTTTACGTTTAGCGTTTTGCGCCTTGCTATAATAAATTTCCAGTAGTGGACTTTAAGGGGCACGTCTCTTAAGCTGATTTTGGCTTCTTGAAACGATTTCTTATTATTATTCGATTGTTCCTCTACTAGGAAAAGTCAAATTCTATTTCCTCCATATTTCCAAATAATATAATTTTATCTGCATGTGAGTAATATTCACATTTTAATTGCCGATCAATCCGAATTCATCAGAATTAATCCGAAGGAATCTGATTTTATTCGAATTTGTCGGAATCATTCGGATTGATTCGGATAGAATAAATTAATTCGGATTCATTCGAATTAAGAGTTCCGATTAATTATCATTAATTCGGATTGAACGGATTCACACCGATTCATATGAATTAAAGGTGCGGATTGAGTTTGAATGGGTCTCGGATTAATTCGGATTGAAAACGGATTAAATCGGAATGAATTTGAATCCGAAGCTTTCGGTAGGGTTGAAAACAAGGGGTTGAAAAACTGACTACCGTAGACCGATTTGGCAGCTCGACTGACTCGTGAGCTTTAGTGACATAATTCAAGGTCTCACACCGGAAGTCAAAAACGATCACTGAATCGTAATTTGGCAAGAGCCGTGTGTAGCTGAAGATAGAAAGTATTTTAGTGACAGATTACCAATTACTTTCTTGCAAATCTCTTTTACTTTTTAATAAAGTGAAATTTCAATCCGGATGAATCATAACAAATACGTATTAATCCGAATTAATATAAATCACTCAGAATCAATTCATTTTTTAATACGAATTGATCCGCATTAATCCGAATACTAATTTTATTAGAACCAATCTGAACTTTCAGTCCGAATTAATCCGAGTCAATTGAAACCAAACCAATTTTTCTATACGGATTATTCCTAATTAATTCGTATTGAAGATATTGAATCCGTTTACATCAGATTCAATCCGTATCCATTGGAATTAATCAGAATCAATCCGTATTTATTCGATTCAATATGTATTAATTGGAATCAATCCGAATTAATCCGAAAAATTCAACTTTTCAAAGTTTTAAATGAATACGTGTCTTTTAGAAAGGAGTTAGAGTTTTTTGAAAAGTGCAGGCAGCGCGCGAACGACGAGAGGCGTCAGGCTCTGGTAATCCGAGGCAAATAATTTGGGTGTTCTATTTCGAGAAGGTGCCTTTGCGAAACTCGCGCGCCGGGTCGAGCCCCGTGCTCTGCTCAAGCTCTCGTCTTCCTGCCTGTAGTCACTTCTAAAATAAATTTTCCCGTAGATTTTCATTCTGAAAAAAAAAAAAAAGGTCACATCGATTGTCGTCGATTTATATCAACTGACTTCGATTAGCTAAAAGCATCAGAAGCATCCATTCCGTCAAGTTTAATAATAGAAAACCTCTAATTTAAAGCCACTTTTTATAAGCTACTGTTATTTCACTGTCAATTTTCGTCATCTTCATCATCAGCTTAATATACCAATTCTCCTCTATTCAAATATAAATAAGTCAAGTTATTTACGATTTTCGATCAACAATCTCAATTATCAATACTTTTAGCTTGTTAAATATTAATTCGGATCAATTCGAATTAATGAAAACTAAAAAAAAAGTTTTATTTGATTTTTAAAATTCGTTATAGTCTCTAATTGTACAAGTGGGTGTCAGTTGACCAACGTTTACAACCTGGCATAATATTGACTTTATGAATTCAAATTTCCCAGCTTTGGAAAGGCACAAACATTATAATTAAAGAGTTATGGCACAACTTATAATTTTTTCCAAACGATAAGTTGCACAGTGAAATGTAGTATTTAATAATAAAAGCAAATGGACTCTAATTGGTTGGGGAGTCATTTCTTCCTGAGGGAGTGTGCAAAAGCCAATACAACAGGATCACGTGTCGAGGTTCGCACAGCTGCAGCTGTCAGATTTCTCCTCGACCTCGCGTTAACACTTGAGACTATAGGTAGCGAGTCGTTTGCTCGGTTACGTTACGTCGTCAGTTAAAATGCAATTTTAGAGTTTCAATACCGCCTGAGTTGCCTCTCTAGGCGCTACATGCATATTATCTCCATTAAGCCCGGACCGTTACCATTGGTATCTATCTAGGTTGCATTGACTCTAGGATGCACTTAACTTGGCGTGGGTGAAACAACATTACAACATTATCGCTCTCGGTGAAGCCTATGAAGCTCACATGTCTTCTTATCACCGTGAGGAAGGACCCGACTCGAATTCCGCGTGGTTGTGTGGGAACCGAATCGTCGGCAGATAACACGCCTTTTAAATACCATTTTTATCAGTTTCTATGTGAAAGAACTGAAACAAATGGGTCGGAAAGATATTGTAATTGTTCAGGAAGTGTTAGCAGTCTTGTTTTTATTGTTTATTTGTAAAAAATTCCAATCTCCTAGCTTCAAAATTCAATCTTCAACCTTTAAGGTTTAATCTTCGACCTCCAACCTTTAACCTTCGACCTTCGACCTTCAAAATTGAACCTGATGTCTAAAACACAGAAACTTTGACCATCAATCTTCCATTTTTAACCTGGGACCACAAACCTTAAATCTCCAACCTACAAACTTTAACCTTCAACCTCCGACCTTCAACCTTTATATTTAAAGCGGTTAACTTCAGTCTATATCCTTAAACTTAAACCTACAAACTATGCTCAAACTTAAAAAATTCACACAAGTAATCTTCTACCTTCAGCTTCAACCTCAAACCTACTTTTTATTAGATTCAACCTTCTATATGTTACCTTCAACCTCCATATCCCAACTGTCAATCTTTAATCTCCTAAGTCCAACTTACAACCTTTAATCAACTATGCTCAAACCTCAGAACTCAACCTTCTACCTCCATTTTCAATTGTCAACCTCCTTTCTATTACCTTCAACCTCCATATCTCAACCGTGAATCCTCAAGTTCCAACGTAAGACATACAACGTGCAACCTTCAACCTTCAATCAACCTTAAAACTTTAATCGACCTTCAACCAACCTTACACCGTTAATTAACCTTGAATTATTATCTTCTATTAATCTTCTACCTTCAACCTCTTCAACCTACTACCTTCATCCACCTTGTATTCCCCTACTACCTTCAATTAGCCTTGAACCTATTATTCTAGTAACCTTGCACCTTAGTTTTTTCAACCTTATACCTTCAATCTTCAACTGTTTATCTTCGACTTTAAGCACTTAACTTTCCATCTTCAATCAACATTAAACCTTCAACCTTTAACTTTTTGTCTTTGACCTTTAGTATTTAAACTTCAACCTTTTGTCAGTCTTCAAAGTTAAATCAACCTTCAACCTTCAATCCACCTTCCAACTTCTATCGACCTTCAACTTTCAAACTTCAATCTATCTTCCACCTTCGAACAATCTTCTACCTTATAACCTTCAATCTTTAATCAATCTTTAAACTTAAATCCACCTTCAACCTTCAATCCACCTTCCAACTTCTATCGACCTTCAACTTTCAAACTTCAATCTACCTTCCACCTTCGAACAATCTTCTACCTTATAACCTTTTACCTTCAACCTCTGAACCTTTGAACTTCAAACGTTTTCCTTTCAATTCTCATCATCCTTAAACCTCCGAAACTATCCTCAAACCTCAAACCTCTCAGTTAACTTTTTTTTCCAACTTCAACCTTCTACCCCCTTAATCAGCTTCGCATTTAAATTTGATTTATGGAGGTTACTGGTAATAAATAGAAAGTAGGTTGTTGTATGGTCGAATTTTAAAATAGAAGGATAAAATATTAAGGTTGTAAGTTAAAACACAGGAGTTTGAGGTGAAATTTTAAGGGGTGGGTTTTCAAGTTAATGGTTAAAGGCTGAAAATTAGGTTGAAGATTAAAGGTCCAATAAAGGTTGAATTTTGAAGGATGGTCTGGGGATTTAAGGTAAAAGGTTGGCTTTTGAAGATTACAGGTTGGTGAATAAATATTTATATTTTGAGTTTGAAGGTCAAGAGCATAAAGTTGGGGTTTAAAGGTTGAAGCTAATAGACAGAAGGGTAGAGGGTGAAAATTAAATTCAGGTTTTGATAATTATTCGATTAATTTTAAAAAAACCTTTTCCATCTTTAACAACCTTTCCCAAGATCTAATCTAAATAGATTTTTGAACGGAAGAATTACATCAGATTTCAAGAAAGTGAATGTTCATTAAACGCTGTAAAGTTCAAGGAAAAATTGTTTAAAAATATTCGATTGGAATTGAACTATAAATTAAACTGCAATGAAAATGAAAAAGTTTTAAAATAATTTAAAAAGGAAAATATTAATTAAACTTCAGAAAGCTATTATGAATAATAATTTTATAATATTCGTATATTATTATATTATATTATTATTTAGTTTATTATAATAAAGAAGACACTTTCATAAAGAAAAATTACAAAAAAGTTTAATTTTGCTGAAAATTTGTTTAAAAACGTTAGAAGTTAAAAGGGGTAAAAACATTGTCAAATTGAGAAGAGATAAAAACGAGTAACCCTGAATCATTCTTAAAACATTCCTTTGTGCTTCATTTGTAAAAGCATATGTATAATCATCTCGTTGGAATGCTACTGATTATTGATAGAGACATCATATCTTTAAAAACGCGCGTGTACATTAGCTGATTACAATTGCAAGATAAGAATTTGAAAATAAAATAAAAATACTCATTAGCATAGAATCATAAAATCAATAATAATAATGAAGATAATGAGAATAACGTCCTCTATTAAATTAATTAATTTACATAACTTGTATATTATAATATAATTTTTTATAACAACACTTCAACCTTAAATCACTTTCAGTATTTAATGAACCTTTAATCAACCTTCTTTCCTTTTTTTACTCCCAAGAGAGTAAAAAAGTACGTTTTATTCTCTAGGTACTAGAAAAGTAATTTTTAATTCCTAAAAAGTAAAGAGTACTTTTAGTCCCTAGAGACTGAAAAGTATTTTTTATTCTTAGAACTCGAAAAGTACTTTTTGTCCTTAGGGACTAAAATAGTTAGAACTTCAGTTCTGTTTCACATTTCGTTAAAAAATTCCATTTTCTCCCCCTTGGTCCATAATATACTATTTCTCGAATATTATAAATTGCGACTTGAGGAATGCAGCTGAAAATTTAATAGTATACATTTATGTATATTGTATGTCCTAACTGCTGATTAGCAATTAATGAATAACGAAAGGTTTTTAATAGAAAAGAGATATTATCGCGATGAAGCTTGCTGGCACGCTTATTAGGTAATTGACTAGTGTCTACTCATGAATACCGGATAAATTATTCGAAAACGGAGATTACCACAATTTCATTAACTCGGAAGCAGCGACGCGAGGTGATTCACTCACAGCGTATTTTCCAACATTTCTCACGCGATGAGTAATGGGTCATTGACTGAAAATAAAAAATAAGTACTAACCATGTCTTGAAATAAAAGTTTTTGGCACTGAGGAACATTCTTTTTAAAGATAGACTCGCCGAAAATTACGCAAATTTTGGAATTTTAAACGCAGCTCATCATAGTTGAAAAACGGGATTATAAATATTATATTATATTATATTATATTATATGAACCTTTAACATTCAATCAACCTTTATACAACTTGCTACCTTCCACCATTAATCAACTTCCAATCAATCTCCAATAAACCTACTGCCTTCATTAATCTTCTGTCTTCAACCTCCAGTCAACCTGGTACCTTCAATCAACCTTCAACTTTGAATCCACCTTCTACCTTCAATCTTATACCTTCTTTCAAACTTGTGAAATTTATAGTATTTCTTCTAAATCTTTTGTCAAATTTAAAAAAGAATCATTTAGACTAAGTTCAGATTATCTAAAGGTCGAAAATCTCTAGTATAATTAAAAACACCTAGTTTTATTTGAACACCTGGAAATCTTATCACACAAGGGCTCCTCGGTGTCTATTAATACCAGGAATGATAATAATTCCCCGTCTAAACATAACACCGTGAGCGTAATGTTACTTTATCATCCTCGAATTTACGTTACGTCAGTCTGTCTTCGTGAACCTTCTTCTTTTCCTTCTTCTTCTACTTCATTTGTTATACGCCAAGAACCAGCGTAATCGGTAGCAAAGGTGCCAACATCAGCAGAGATTTGTTTACGAGAATCAAGATCCGTGGGTGTGGGTGTCAGGGACCAATCCTGACGCAGTCTCTCGCGTCACGTACTGAGTAACAGCCTGACACGTTCATCCTGAGGCACGAAGAACATTGTGATGATGTGAGCCTTTGGCTCAAAATCTTCCGGAGATTTAGCGATTACAGCAGATCTCATTGCGCACGACACTAAGGAAACAAAAATGATAAAAAATTAACAACAATAACAAAGTAACAAAAAAAAGTTTACAAATCGGTTTACTATTCAAAATTTATGAAAAAGGTTTAGATAAAAGTTGTAGGCCTGATCATTATATTATTTTGCAATACTCATTGAAATAAATTTAAAAATACTTTTTTCTCTAAAAAAAAAAGTTATTTCTTTTTTTTTCTTGTAGATGAGATTTGAGGAATTTTTAATAGTCACATCTGTAGCCTGTCAGTGTTACTGATTAATCACTGATTCAGTGACCCACTTCTGGTTGATTCAAGTTTAGAGAGAAGAAATTCTATTTTTGGTAGACTGATGTTTTTTTTATTGCTATAAGAGTGGAAGGGAAATTGAAACCGTCTTGGTGCCGGTGGCATAACGTCTGATAACGACTCGTTGCTGTTTTGTGCACCCTCCATTTCCGGTTGACTTTAGCACTTGGTCAGGGTCACTTGGTGACCGCGATGGAACAAAAGTCAATTACACCTGTCTGTTTCACAAGGGGAACTATTCTTAAGGTGTTGGGAAACAGTGTGTCAAATATTCAAGGTCAAGATACCATCTCATTTCTCAAAAGAGTTTTTAACTCTTTATTCACTTGACTTCAGGTTCCAATATTTATTGAAGACATCTGTAACAAAAAAAACAAACTTTTTTAGTATGAAGTGTTAAAATAATAGCTATTAAAATTAAATTAAAATTAAGATTAAAATTTCTTCGATCAATTCTTAATATTTTCACTAATAATTTTAAAATTGAAATAAAGTTTCCTTGTCATAAACGTGAAACGTTTTCGCAAATATGAACGGAAATAATTTTTTATCTCGCACATTCGAGTTGGCTATCAGGTGACGTAATGGTTGAAAATAAAGTAGCTACCTTTTCACTTATTGAAGACTTGTATTTCTCTAACGAAACGTGAAAGTTTGAATAATAAAATAATTCACTTCGATCGAGAATCAATATTAATTTCTTGAAAACTGTATTTCGATGACTAAGATAATTTGTGAGTAATCATATGAAGTGGAACACGTCATGAATTAATTATAAATAAAACATCATCGATTGTGTGATATAAGGAAACGTGTATTTTCGATAGTCTCATCTTTTGTAAATATTGAGCCACGTTGTCTCCTTTTAAATTTCCTGATTGGAAATCTTCCTGATTATAATCGAGAGATAATATTGAATATTGTTTGACTGGCAAAATTATTGATCCAAAGATTAATGAACCTGCAATCAATTTTTAGCCTTCAATCAGCCTTCAACCTTCAATCAACCTTCAATTTTCAATCAATCTTAAACTTCCAAACTTCAACTAACCTACTACCTTCCATCAAACTTCTGCCTTCAATCTTATACCTTCAGCTTTTAGCCTTCTACCTTTTCAAACTTTTCGATCATTCAATCAACCTTAAACATTCAATCAACCTTCTACTTTAAATCGTCCCTCCACTTTTAACATTTTACCTTGAACCTACACCTTCAACTTTTAGCTCTAAATCTCCAACCTTCAATCGACCTACTAGTTTCAACCTCCTGTCTTCTACCTTCAACCTTCTATTTTCTACCTCCAACTTTCTATCTTTAACTATTTACCCTCAAATTACCTCCTACCTTCAACCTTCTATGGTTTTCTAGCCTCTGCTGTTCACAAAATTTTGAAAAATATCTCTAGAAAATTTTTAAGACCTAAGACGTTTCTCGACAACAAAACATATTGCAAGCACCGTTTCGATGTCTCAAGAGTAATGATACAAAAAGTGATAAAAAAATGTAAAACTAAAAATGAGATCTTTAACTTTTTTTGTTAATCTCATCTGGAGTTCTTGAGACGAAGCAAACGTATGGTTACAAGAGGGGTGAAGAGAGTAAGCTATAGTGGCCGAAAGGAAGCCCAGCCCGCGGATATTAATAGAGGCCGAGGCCCGGTGGCGGACTCCACCAAGCTTACACTCGTGGATATAAAAATATCGCTTTTATTCCACACCGCCTCGTTCCGAAACGACGAACCTTTTTACCACAACGTCGACTCGTCGTTGTCGCCTGTTGCACGTTCATCATATTGCTCCCTCCTTCACTCCTTGCATAATCAAAACAATGTTCCCACAAAAATGTGTGCTGAAAATATCTTTTATTTTCGGGGAAAATAAATGGTTAAATGTTTTCGGTGAAGACTGACTTTTTATATTATTTACTTTTACTATTTATGAAGACGTTTTTGAGACTAAGATGTCCTAAAGTTATTTTTTACGTCTTTTTGACGTCCGAAGTCCTTAAGACGTCCTTGAGCTCCGAATAACCGACTGATGTCTTTAAGATCTCATTAGGACAGTAATCGGATGTTCGATGGCCTTAAGACGCCAGGAGGACAGAAATCGGAAGTCCAATGTTGTTAAAACGTCTTTAGGACAGAAAAAGGACAATCGAAGTATTTTGACGTTCTTATGACAGCAACTTGACGTCCTATGTCTTTAAGACATCCTTAGGACAGAAATCGGACATCTGATGTTTTTTATTCGTCCTTAGTGCAAAGAATGGACATTCGAAGTCTTTTTGACGTCATTAGGACAGTAATCAGATGTTCGATATCCTTAAGGACAGAAGTTACATCCACAGGACAAAACTTAAACGTCAAATGTTCCCTAGACATATTTTTGACTCCTGACGACCAAAAGACGTTATTAGGCCAGAAATCGGACCTAAAATATCAAAACATCTCTTCAACTTGAACTTTGTTGAAATTTACCTAGAAAATTCAAAAGATTAATAAATTGCCCGTAAGTTTCGCAAGTGAAATTTAAAACCCCAGCATAATTTAATAATTTTCTCAATACTAAGCTCAGGAATGTTGGGTACGATATTTTTAAATGTGATTTCTGATAGATATGAAGAGGAAGTTTCAACCTTGAATCTGAATTGTGTTTATTTCGAGAAGATGGGTCCAGCATCATTAGTTATTTATTCTTGACGTTACTGGTGACGTTCCATCCGGTTGGCATGCATCTGTGTCCATGAACTTCACATGACCGAAAGTTATTACAATTATCTCTGAAGACTGAAGGTGCACACTGCTTACTGCAACTGCATTCTAGTCGAGTTATGAGCACATAAACGTGCATGGCTCGGATGTCACGCTTATATACGCATAAGCGGTTCGACCGTAAAACGAGGTGTCGCGTTACCACTGCAGAATCATGCGAACGATTCCGAAAAGCGAACGGAGGGAAAGGAAGCTTGCTTACGTATACAACTTTTGGCAATCTTCCCGGCGCCAATCCACTGGTCGCCAATCTCTAATTATCATTATCAGTCGATTTCTGAAAAACCAAAATCGAAAAGATTCCCGTGCCGGTTTCAGGTTCCTATCAGTTTCCTGTACTGGTTCTTGTATAGGCAGGGCTGTATTTACTGTAGGAGCCAGTGGGGCCCCCACAAACCTAAATACGGCCCTGTGTATAGGTAACGAATTCTTTATCGACTTGTGGTCGAATTATTACCGAATTCTGTACAGAAAACTGTATCGAACCCAGTTCGGGAAACTGTACTGAAACACAAGAAAAAACAAAGGATTACGCCGATTTGTCAAAGATTTGCTGCAATAAAAATTAAAATTGTCGAATAAACTTTACAATAAAAGAAGATAATTTTGCGTTTTTAAACTGTCTCGGGATAATTTTTTAGTCAAAAAGCGTTGTGTGCTCTGCGGTTTACAGCAGTGAAAAACCTAAAAAAAACAGCAAAGTATGAATAAAGTGGTTCTGCTGATCAGGACATCAGATTTATAAAAACGTTGTACTTACTTCAGTTTCATTAAAAATTAATTACATTTTTCGTTAAGTCGCAATATTCACTATAGTTATTCTTTATTCCATGGTTCATAAGTTGTGAGATAGGAATTTCCGTTTAGAACAGGGTTGGGCACGTAATATACCTTAGGGAAATTACATGAGGTTTTTAACGTAATTTAATGTATATTACGTCAAAAACACAAATTCACATAGAGTGGGGTTTTTTCTACGTATAATACGTAATTTGCGAAAGTTAAACACCATAGATACGTAAAAATCCTCAAGTTAGACGTAACTACCCAACCTTGGTCTTGAAAGACTTGTGAACCGTGAGTGTTACAGTTTAATACAAAAACCTTTGTACTTATATAAGCCTTGGCTTTGTTTTTGAAGATTGTGTCATGGCGGATCGTTGATATATCAATTGCTTTATTTCCAGTCACGAAAAATACGTTTTCATTCGTTTGCAGCAAATCTAATTATTTTAAAAATATAATAATAATTAAATAAGGACAAAAAATCGTTATTCGATAAAGAAGATCATTTTATTCTTCGTACTTCATATAATCAGTGAATTTTCTCTGATTCATATATGTACAGTGTGTTGTCTGATCCAATGACTGAAATCGGGATGTTGCAAATTTATAAAAACATCAGGATTTGTTATAGCTGTATGTTGTCCTTTCCAAATGTATATTCCAGCCAACATATGGTTAATAACTAAAGGAGCACCTTCATCGTTATTGGCACAGCATTGTTGTCGATGATAAGTACAAATATGTTTCCCATCCTTAATTTCATAGCGATTGCGGTAGGCAACTTGACACATTGTAGGGTTCATTATTGGTACCAAGATAGAGCGAAGTCTGTGTCGTACTTCCGTTATTGGTCTGAAATAGGAAAGGAAACAAATTTTTAGATTAAGGGTGTTGGAGCCAAGTTCTAATCTAAAAATTCGATGTCTTCATTTTACTGAACAAATATTAAATTTGCAATGTTTTCCCTCTGTACGATTAATCAATTTTTATCTAGAATTGTGCGTACAGAGCCAGAAAATATCTAATTCAAATATTTTCAAGTAAACTGAAAATATTGAATTGATACATTTGGATTTATTTTTCCTTTCTATTTCATCCTGAAGATTGAAAAAGTATTTAATATTTATTACTGATAACTTACTGTATAGGATTATAGTATCCCCAACCAGAAACAGAGGCCATTGTATTTTCATGTACAGGTCCAGTGTACAAATTTATACTGCCAGTTCTTGAAGAAAAAACGAAAGTAGGTTCAACATAGAGCAAGCTAATACCGTCAGTAGGTAGAGTTGGAAGACTTCCGTGATTATCTATTTTCGACATTACGTGGTGCACACTAGCATTTTTATTTCCGGTTACACCGGAGTGAATTTGGTAGATCGAGAGAAGCGAGCGCACACAGGGAATAGCGGTGATGACAGTGCGAATCGACAGTATCGCACCTGCGCAAACGACCCGATTATTTTCCTTAATTCTTACAAGGTAATTAAGATCTTCAATCTTCGGTGTTAATCGTCCTTCTGGCAAGCGATTAATTACACGTCGGTTACGCACGAGAACATCCGATGATAAACCTGCAAATATTTTATAAATTAATCGCTGAATTCGGTTTTCTAGTAAATAGCTTTTATAAATAAATAGCTTTAAAAAAAAAGTCTTTTTACTTACCGGTATCTTCGTCTGATAATGTAGCGAAAATTCCTTGGCACAAAATGCCACAAAAGAATAACAGATGCAAATATATTTTTCTCGACATTTTAAAGTCTGAATAGCTACTTTTTTAGCCACTGCTTTGAAAACGATCCCGAAAAGAATATTTCTGAAGATTTGTCATCTCTTATAAGCTATAACTTTATTTGCTTTGTTTCTATATTGTTGCGCAAACGGTAATATTGACAAATAATGTCGTAAAAGAGACAACAATAAACTTTTAAGTATCCAAAATCACGAGTTGTTAAGGTCCTTTCAGATTAAATTCATTTACGCTTGCACTTTTCAAATTAATAATAGTTAAACTACAACTAATATTAAAAGTTTATTCTGGACAAACATTTACAGCTTAAAATTCTTTTTAATTTCGTGTCCTTGGTTTTTATTGTCTATAATTGTGCGTTACTTGAAATTATATTATATATTACCACTAAAATCTGTTGAAACATTTCTAAATTCCGATTTTTTTTTAATTCCTGACATTGAATTTGATGATATGTATTTTATTATCAGTTGTTATTTTTGTATTTACCATTTTACGAGATAATCACCGAGTTGTTTTGCATTATAGATAGATTTAAAAATTCCCGCGTCACCCGCGATTATCGATATACGTCGCTTCTGTATTTGACCAATCAGCGCGCGTATTTTAGAACTTCCGATTCCGGTCATATAGCACCAATCAAAATCGAAGTAAAGTTGTCTCAACTCTGTTTTGAGGATCTCTAGACTAGTCCACCTATACTTTTTCTTTTATTTCAGATTTAAAAAATTCAGTTTTATTAAAATACAATTTCAAAATATGTAAATTTCGACACTCGATTTTCCTCTATGAGGGAAGTTTCCTCAAAATATACAAAGAAAATCATTTTATTTTTCCTATTTCGTAGTTTCGAAAATATTACAAGACATTAACTATTTTTTTCTTTTTTTTCCAGTGTGGGTTGCGTTATTATTATTATAAGATGCAGATTATTATTTGGGAAACAGTGAATTTTCGCTGATTTACATTCATACAGTGTGTTGTCTGATCCAGTGACTGAACTCAGGATTTTGCAAGTTTATAAAAATATCAGGACTTATTCGACCTGGAAATTCTCCTTTCCAAATGTGTATTCCAGCCAACATACCGTTAACAATTAAAGGAGCACCGGCATCACCCCGCGCACAATATTGTAGTGTATGATGAGTACAAATATGTTTATCGTTAATTTCGAAGCGATCGTAGTAGGCAATTCGACACTGATCATGGTTCATTACTTGTAAAACGATAGAACGAAGTCTCTGTCGTAGTTCCGTTCCAGGTCTGAAATCGGAAGGAAAACAAATTGTTAGGTAATTCATTTAGATCATATGGGAGTATTTAATATATATTATTGATAACTTACTGTACTGGATACAGGTATCCCCAACCATAAACAGTAACGTATAAACCCTCATTTATAGGTCCTAAGCCTGTGTACAAACGGATGCTGCCAGTTTTTGCAGAATAGACGAAAGGAGGATCAACAGTGATCAAGGAAATCCCATCAAAAACTGGATGTGGACGATTTCCTGTATTATCTATTTTCGATGTTACGTTGTGTATATTATGTGGAGTGTTTCCGGCTGCACCGGAGTGAACTTGGTAGCGCGAGTAATGATCGTCGTTAACACAGGCAATTGCAGTGATGACAGTGCGATGCGACAGTATCGTACCTGCGCAATTGGCTCGATTACTTTGCTTAATTTTTACAAGATAATTAACATCTTCAATCCGCGGTGTTGTTCGTCCACCTGGCAAGTGATTAATCACACGTCGTTTTCGTACGAGAAAATCTGATGATGAATCTGCAAATATTTTATTAATTAATCTCTGAATTCGGTTTTCGAATTGATAGCCCTGGCGGATTGAAATTCATTCCGATCTAATCCGAAGGATGCTTTTAATCCTTTTTAATCCTTTTTAATCTGTGTCTCAACTTCAAATTCAATCCTAATGAATCCGATTCTAATCCGAATCAACCCGAAATCAATCCGAACGAATTTTAATCCTTTTCTATCCGTAGTTCTAATCTGAAGTTACCGCTCAATCTTTTTCAATCCGTATCCTCAATCCGAATTAATCCGAAAAAGTTGTGACTAATCACTTAAAAATAAAATTTATATTTAAAAAAATGTAAGTGCAAATATGTCACTGAACAGCATCCTTCACTTTAGATTGGAATCCTTGCTTCGATCACGGATTTGATCGGATTCATTCGGATTGAAATCCTTCCTTAAACCTCGGATTAGATCTGATTCATTCGGATTGAAATCCTTTCTTTTACTTCGGATTAGATCGGTTTCATTTGGATTAAAATTTTCCTTTAACCTTGGATTCAGTCGGATAGAAATTTTGGATGACTTCGGATTCAGTCGGATAGAAATCGAGGGTAGACCTCGGATTAGGTCGGATCGACCTCGGATTGATTAGGATAGGAATCTTTGATCGGACTTCGGATTAGATCAGAATGAAACTGTTTGCTTCGGATACAAATTCCGGAATTAAATTGATTCAAAAGGATAGATTTTTTCTATCCAAACTTTCCGCCAGGGAGCCAATCATCTTCATTCTAGTTCCAAATACGTAACATATGGGCGATTGAAAAATTGTTGAAAAACTTGAGCCACCATTCGGAATCGAATTATTATTATTATTATTCGGATTAAAAGTCCTGATTGACTGGATTCATTCTGATTGATCGGATTGAAACTGTTTGGTTCGGATAAAAATTCTGGAATGATTCGGATTGATTCAGAATGAACTTCAACCTGAAGCTTTCGCTAAGGTATTTATTAAATAAATTTAAAAAACCAAAAAGAAAAGCTCACTATAATTAAATTTTACAGTACTGGTTCCTTAAGTTTGCCCACAATCTTTAAATCTTTCTACTTACTAGAATCTTTGTCTGATAATGCAGCGAAAATTCCTTGGCACAAAATTCCACAAAAGAATAACAGATGCAAATATATTTTTGCCGACATTTTAATTTTTAAATTGAAACTAACAGTTGCGATATCGAATTTAGACTTTTCTTCAGCTTCTGATATATAAAAACGATAGCTAAAGGAAGGTTTCGGAATATTCGTCGTCTTTTATAATCTAACAACAATAAATATAATCTGACGATAGTAAATTTTTAAAAGTCAAAAGAAAAGTAAATAAGTCTATCTCGTTCTAAAATTCGGCTTGTTTATTGGGTATTTATTGTGGAAAATTTCCTTACTTATATCACCACATAAAAAATTTCGAAATCCTCCATGGGCGGATTGAGACCCTTCGGGACCCGGTGCTTCAATTAATGATGGGGCCCCTTTAAGGCGGGGGATTTTAGGAAAAAGAGCATATGTATTTTTAAATAATATTTCGTCAGATTCCATTTGAAAATCTATCCTTTATTATTTTTTCTTTATAATCGGCCAATCAGAATTAATCCGAACTTTCAAGGCGGATAAATCCGGATTTATTCGGATTAATTCTGATTAATTTGGATTCTCGGATTCATTCGAATTGATCCGAAATCCAAAATCGTAGGATGAGTAATTTTCCTTTCTAATCGTGTTTTTTAACTTTCTTTCTAATTATTTTTGATTGAATAAATAATTTGATAAAGAATAATATGAAAATATCTTTAAATCTTGAAATATCTTTAAATACACCTATTTATTTAAAGAACACCAAATATTCTAGACCTGAAATTCTAAAGATTGTTCTCCCTCGTCTTCTCGAGATTCTCCGAACCGACAATGAGGCGAGATGAATATTATAATAAAATCAGTGACCGTAATAAAGAAGGTGGCATCAATGCATTAAAAATTCGTGAGATGAAAGGGCCCAGTGTTGTGGCTGAGAGGTCGATGATCTCAATTGGCTTTCGAAATTCCACGTTGTGCGTCCATCACCTGGCGGTTATTATTCTTCCTGTTGGTCCACT
This sequence comes from Synergus japonicus, assembly GCA_900474275.1. NCBI lineage: Eukaryota > Metazoa > Arthropoda > Insecta > Hymenoptera > Cynipidae > Synergus > Synergus japonicus. The sequence continues at coordinate 50,203 of UCOH01011967.1, read as the reverse complement.
TCTAGATCTACAGGGTCTGAACAACTGAATCATCGTCGATGAATCACGTTTTGTAGAAGGTGCACTTAGACTTGGACCTCGCTTTAAACTCTAGCTAACGCTGGCACCCGACTGCAATAAGTTTTATTTTATTTCATCATCGTCAGCAAATTTGTGGTGTAAAAATAACAAATCACGACACTTATCATTACCAGAGCTTACAGTTTCTGCCTCTTCGTTATAATCTTGTTCCTCATTCCTCGTTTCTCATTTTCTTTGTTGTTTTCCTGGGCCTTCTTCTCGTGACTAGATTTTTACTCTCGTTTAGCCGTTAGTCTTACTTTCCTTCTCGATCCTGGAATGTTGTTTTCTTGTATTACTTTCGATCTTCTCTGGATAGATAAATACAGAATAGATATAGATACAGATTATAAATTATATTATCAATTTTGTTATAATAAGAGATTTACCATTCGTGAATAGTTTATATATTAATATTTAGTATTATTTAATACATTTTTAATTATAACAAATTTGAATTACCAAAAATTACTGAATATAACTGATGATAATTACGACAAAAGTTTTAAATTATGCATTTTGTAAAAAATATCGTGTGTGCCATGGGAAAGAGGGACTTTTCGATAGATATATGATTTCCGGCTCGTTTACGGAAATTTCTGAAAATTTCTAAAAAAAATACTCGGTAATATATATAATTACCACAAATTACTGTAAATTCTGAAAAATTGTAAATTCTCTAAAAGTTATTGCAATTTTTCGACATTTATATGATACCTTACCAGAAATTTCTGTCATCTACAAAAAAAAAGTTTTAAATCCTGCATTTTATAAAAAATATCGTGTGTGTCACGGGGAACAGAGACTTTTCGATAAAATTTCTCTTCGACTGGAAATTTCTCGCAAAAAAAAAAGTATTTAGTTAAAAATGAATAATGTCCGGATCTGCGGTTTCCTGGGATGCAGAAAGCGTTGACCTCAGTTTCCTGGGCAATACTGAGGTGTCCAATCTGAAATAACGATGAACGTAAGTTGTTCCAAGAAAGACGCCTGAGGACGCCTGCGTCCATACGGTATCTTGTTCACTTAACGGAAGAAGGCTCTGCGCACTGTAAATAAAAATAAAAAATAAATATTTAAATAAAAAACAATAGATAAATAATAATAATTAATAACTAATAATTAATAATTAATAAATACTTAAATACAATGGAAATCTTTTCTTCTAATTTTAAAAGCTTCTCGCAATGGAAATTCTTAAATAAAATGGAATAAGTAAATAATAAATAAATAATAATAATAGTAAATGGTAATAAAAAATTAATATCTGATAAATACATAAATACTGGACCTATAATAATTCTTACTGACACTGAATCGATGTGTCAGTGCATTTCGAAAAGATAAGACCCGGTCTTGAGCTCGAGTATTTCGATAACTCTGCCTGACGTCACTGTACATTTTTTTTCGTTCTTTTTTTAATACCCACTTCACCACCTGATATTTACAAATTGCTTCCCAGGCAAACTTGTTTCAAGTTTTCTTACCAGCAACTTGTATTGGGAAAAATTTCGGAATTTCGATTTAGAGCGTTTTTGGATTATAATTTAAAAAAAAAAACAAATTTTATACAAATTTAAAAAGAATTTATAATTATTGTAAATAAATTTTCTGAAAATCAACTGAAATTATTGTTGCAAAAAAAAAGTGAAAAGATTACCAAATGTATAATTAGTGTATTAAAAAAAATATATTATGTGACTTCAGAAAGTCTTAAAATTTGAATAAATCCACTTTGAGAATCATAATTCAAACTTTTGTCAATATTGACACTTTCCCACAAAATGATTTTTAACTAGTCTCAAGGAAGCCTCTCCAGCAGGAGAGATTTGTCTTTCAAATAAGCAAAGAAGAAATTGCTGGAGACTCAAGCTGTGCAAACACATAATAATTAAGTTTTTTACATCATCAAATAGAATAGTCCCATGAAATACTCATAAAGTCAAATAATAAACGACAAATTCATTGAGTAATAAAAATATTTTCTTTAGAAAGAAGCTGAAGATTTTTATAGAGATTTGACATTTCACAGAAAAGATCCTCTTCAAAAGGATGATGTTGATATATTACAAAAATAATGAATTTTAATTCTTATTAAAAATCACAAATCATTGAAATCTTCCACTCGAAAATTTAATTTTGTTGCATTCTTTGAGGAATCGATAACTAGAGTCGAACTGAAATAGTTTATAAACAAGGATATAAATTTCATTCGTTAATAACGAATATGCCAGGGATACTGGCAAGCATGTCAATTAATAATTAATTAGATTGATTTAAATGGTGCTTTTGGTTTGGTAACTGTGTTTTTTGGAAGCAATTCAACTAGTGATTCAGTATCGATTTCGAAATATCGGAAATATATCGATATTCTTAATATCGATATTTTTAGATCAATATTCTTGATATGGATATTTTTATATCGATATTATTTTACCGATATCGATATTTTTTATATCGATATTATTTTGCCGATATCGATATTTTTCAAATATTAGTGATTCAATAAATTAATTTCGATATCTCGAAATATCGATATATCGAGCATCTGTGCATCGTAAAATGGGAACAATAAGGGGTGTGTAGTATACACCAGTTTGATTTAACATGCAGACGGATCCACAAATAGTCACGTGAAGTTACGTCACCTTATTTAAATCTAAATTTCGCCACTAAGCGCGGTTTCGGCTTCTTCGCTAAATAGCCCAACGTCAACAACGAGAAAGCATAATTGTAAATATCATTCTTTGAAGTAAATTCTTAATTACAGGTCTGAGCTTCCATAGAAAATAATATATAATATAAAATAATATATAATATAGAAAATAATATATAATATCTACTCTAAAGATTAAAGTACAAATTACTGTAGTCTTTCCCTCTTTCCCAAGGACTTTACTTTTCGGAATGGAGGGGGTGTGACCCCTATAAAGCGCGGCCGGTCACACCCCACTTAATCCCAAAAGAGAAACCCCTCTAAGTATATTTTCTTGGGGGTCACACCATGACCCCCTCTCCTGGAGGATCTGCCCTACCTCTAGGGGCTTTAAAATATTCCATAGGGGTATAACTATCCACAAAAGTGTGACCCGTCACACCCTATCTATTTTCCTAAAGCAGATTTCCATTGCTGTTTTAAAATCTTTGAACTGTCACTGTACTGGGGGGTCACACTGATCCCTTCCCACTTCTTAACCGTAATAATTAGAGAGGGACACCTCCAAATAGTGTGAATCCTCTGAGGGGTGCTGTTAGTCACACCCCCTCTCCTTTCGAGGTTTTAAAATCCATTGGGAGATGAGTTTTAGTGTGGAGGGGGAAAAAAGTACTTAGAGCCACTTCACCATTTCCCGAAGAATATTATGACCCCTAAATGAAGGAAGGGCGGTTCCTCTAAAGATGACCGGGTGTGACTAGTTGGAGGGACCAGTTAGTCACACTCTGCCCCCTCCCCTAAGTTCCTCCCTCCCTTTAGGGATCTTAAAATCCTTGGCGAGGCGGATGACCCCTCATGGGTACGTACAGTCACACGCCCCCCCCCCTAAAGGAAATTGCCCTAGCCCTTTGTAACCCCACGGTTCAAACATTTCTGCGCCTCCCCCTCCCCCTATTTTTCATAAAAAATTAATGAAACTCAATTTAAAAAATTAACTTAGACAGTTCCCAGTGGACAAAAAATTTAAAGAAGTTTTTAGGACGTTCTAAAAACTTGTTTAAATTTTTTGCCCACTGGGTTGGCAAGAGAGTTTAAGGCGGTCAATTACAAGTGGACCTGGGGCAAATTTTGACAAGTTGTCGGTAATTAGCTCTTTTTTGAGGGCGCCACCTTGAGGCACGAGGTATCCGAAATGATACTTTTAATCGGGTTTACGCGAGAGACGATGGCGTCCCACACGTGGAACGTAGGACGGGACGTAAGTCAGGGTTAAGCTTGGTGGGCACCGTGAAAGCCACCTCTAAAAATAAGCCTGGACCGATCTAAAAATAGCCACCTCCTCCTTTAGCCCTCCTCCGCAACAACATCCTCTTCCCCCTCGGATGCAGGTATGTGCATGCATATATATGCACTCGCGACGGGGACCAGGAGGTACGATGCAAGAGGAAGGTAGAATGAATATTCGCCAAGGTGTACGACTGTACGGGGAATGCATTCCGATGGGCGGGTTATCAGTGGCGGACACATCCCACATTCTCCGCTGGAATGTGACCTGAGCCTAATTCGCACGATCCAATCTTTAAAATTCACTACTTGATTGAGGAAAGACGAGAGGATACATTTTTATATAAAGCAACAAAGTTTTCCGTTAACTGTTTCAATAATGGGGAATATTAGTTAATAATTATCAATTACCAATTATCAATTTGTAAAGAGTTGTGAAAAATGAATATCGTCTGTCCGGCAGTTTTTTTGTCTTTAATTATTCAAGACGTTTATTTTGAATGAACGTAGAGCGTCCCAAAGTGCCCCCACGCGATTTTCCAACATTTAGGGTTTACACCAATCAATATAGACTTAATTAACATTATATAGACGCAACCTACATTATGTCCAATGGAAATTTGAACGTATTGATCCTAAGTTACCTACACTGTCCCAAAATGCCCCGGTCTCTCCTGGCGTCTTTGAGTAAACCTGCAATAAAAAAAATGATATAAAAACTTCTTTTCACGCTGGTGATTACATCCGAACTCTTCTTTTTAGTCTGCATAGTTACATTCAGTGAAGTAGTACCGGCTGTGGTCAGACACGTGTACAAGGTTGATCTCTCTTTGAGGCAGGAAAAGAACAAAACACAAACTCCACGTATCGCTTTGTTAATTTGTCTGACGTGTACCAAGTCTTTCTACTACTTGACATTCCGCTCGTTTCTGTTGCGTTTGTTCAGTCACGCTCTTTGCAGGCCGTATCTCTAACTACTATCGATGGATTGTTTCTACTGAATCGGCGTTCCCTTCTGATCTCTTATCGTAAAACGGAACCAGAGAAAAAGAGAAAAAGAGAAAGGCGATGTTTCAGTAGTAATGACATTCCATTTGGTCCTGTATTACATAGTCACGTTTGCAAATTAATTCAAGTGCGAATCCATTTAAAAAAACAACGAACGCAAACGGGTAATTGATTCGTTGATCTGTCAATTAGGTCTCGAAACTCCGAATAAGATATTGACGTTAGGATAGTTATAGTTGCACCAAACTTCGATGAAATCAATGACACTGAACCCAAAACAATTCAATAGATATTTTTTGGCCGATAAGAAACTAGATGAAAGATACTAGTTAGGCAAAATCACTTTAGTTTTATTTTTAGGGCGTTAGATGGCGCCACTGTTCCCTAGGTCCGAATTCTCCCATTGGGCGGTTTGAATCCCGCGCCAAATTACAGCCGGTAGAATTCCAACTCTAGTAACACAGCGCCGCATGATGTCACAAAATGAAACTAAAGTCTCCAATTTCACAGAACTCATAATTATTTCATATATATTCTTATTTCCCTCGCTTTTTTCCTCAGCAACAAGGTGGCCATTTTAGTGATTTTGCAAAGCGTATTGTGATTTTTTTTTAGCGATTGTGTTATGTCACAATTTAGTGATTTCGTGCAATGTTTAGTGATAAATGTGATTTTGAAATTTTTTTATCTTTTTTTTTCATTTCAATGACAGGCAGCCTGTCTGCAAAGCGCAAAACGAACAGCCAATGACAGAAAACCTTTGAGAAGATAGAAATCTAAAGGTGTTCTATAATTGGCTGTTCGTTTTACGATTTGCGTTTTACGCCCACGAGGGACATGAGAATGAACCTTAAGATAGTTGATTATTATTATTATAGATTATCGAGATTCGATCTAAACACATTTAGTTATTTCAATAGTCTTCATATTTAACACATTCCTATTTATATTTTTCAAAAATATTTGAAAAATTCTAACAGTTTCGATAAAAATATTTATTTTAAAGCTGTTTTCAGTTTTTCATATGTAAGTTTTGCATTATTAGCTTATTATACTGTTTTTATTTCTTAAGTATACCTAATATAAATTCAAATTTCGCGCCTTTCAAAAGATAAAATCTAGTGAAATCTTAGTGATTTTTACAATTCTGAATTTAGTGATTTTTAGTGATTTTTCAAGGGCCCCACTGGGATTTTCTACTCGACACAGTTGGCCACCTTGCTCAGCAATTGTTAGCAATAAAAAGTCGCAGTACGTGCCAGAATAAAAAACTTCTTTGCTCCCAAGTCTAAACAATCCGGAACGAAATGGAACGAGAGCGGAAAACAATGTCACGAATGTTTCTCCCAAGGATAATTCTGCTGTCTAAATCGCAACGTTGCATCTTTCGGTTGACCTAGTTTTAAATGGCTGACGATTAAGTGAAGATCCGTCGAAAACGTGTACCGAAAATCTTTGGAATGGCCGATGGGACGAAGTGTGTAGTTGGCCGAGAGTAAGAGACGTAATAAAAATAACGGCGATGAATTACAATCGTATTTATAGAGAAGGCCCCACCCCCGCGGTCTGATCGTCTCCGATTGAGTCGAGGTCCATTAATTATTTCCGATGCTGCCATCAGGAGAATGCTGAGAATCGAGGCCGATGTCTCGAGGTTCGACGTATTTTCTTCCTCGTCTTTTTTTTTTCTCATCTCATCTCCACTTCACTCTCCCTTCGTATTTGTCTTCTCATCTCGTTCCAGTGCCGAAACTCAAGAGCCTAATCGAATCAGCGCTATAATTAGCGTTGCGAATAATCGAGTGTTCCAATAATCGAATACTCGAGTATTGCTTTTAAGAAACTTTGAAGTTGCATCAAGTTTCATCTTAAAAAACGTTTTCCCTTATATCATAATACTCAATTCGCAGTTGACAGGAGAATGTGGATTGCCGTCTCTACTTTGCGCCTGATCTTAAAAATAGACGGTATCGCAGAAATGAAACCATTCTAACCGGCAAACTTTTTTTTGAGGATAAATATATCAGCCTGATTTCGATATACGATTACCCGAGGAATCGATTACTTGAATAGGCGATTTTTAAAACCTTTCAATGACCAGTAGTACATTTATTTCAATTGCGAATGTGTTTAACACACCGTGGGAAATTAAACTTAGGGATTACCATATAAATCGCTCCTGTAAAGAGAATGCATGAGGCAATAGCACCGGGAGGTAGAGATAGAGATTTGCATAAATTTGTACTTCTCTTTCTCTTCCGTTTGTATTCGCACTCTGAGAATTCCTCTGAGTACTTCCAAGTGGTATTAGAGAAGAGTTTTATGAAATTGCAATTGAATGGAATGCGACAAGTTTTTATAAAACGTTTACTTTCTCAGGTAAATGGAGGATCACCTGCTGAGGCCGCAGGTCTAAAAGCTGGAGATGCTGTCATTAGAGTCAACAACACGGACATGTTCAACCTTAGGCACAAAGACGCGCAGGATGTCATCGTCAGGGCCGGAAACAGCTTCGAAGTGACTGTGCAGAGGTGAGATTTTAGGTCGAATATATAACCAGACGATCCGCCCATCCAAATAAAAGTAAAACATGATTTGTTTTGTTTCTTGTTTGAAGAGGTGGCAGCACATGGAAACCAAGCGTGACGCCCATTAGCTCGACACTTCCTTCCCCGACACCTTCGATACCAGCGAATAATGTTTCTCCAGTAACAAAGACTTCCCTAGCTGCGAAGAAGAATGACGGACCTCTTATCGGAAGTGGTCACAACTTCAGTCCCAAGCCATTCGTGAGTGTCGAAGATTGTATAAAACCCTGAGAGCTCCTTTTAACCAATCTCCAGACAGAACAATCTCAAAACTTTTTTACTGCCCACTTTAGCTCAACGGCTCCGGTGAAGCTCCGATAAAATCCATCGTCAACAAACAGTACAACAGCCCGGTGGGTATTTACAGCGAGGAAACGATCGCCGAGACACTTTCCGCACAAGCCGAAGTTCTGGCCGGCGGCGTTCTAGGGTGAGTCTCATGTCTCCATTCGTTGCACCAAATCTCAAACCAACAATAAAAAAAATAAATATTTTTTCAGCGTAAACTTCAAGAAGAACGAAAAGAATTACAACGCTGAGAACAGCGAAGTCTTCAAGATGGTACAGGAAGCGGACAAGGAGCCAAGAACACCCGAACCCGGTTAGTAGCGATCAGCTAAATTTTCACTGTTCGCCATCACGCGGAAATAATGCTTTTCAAAATTTAAAGATCTTGCTCCTAACCCAGTAGAATTACTTGATTCAATCAGTCAAATCATATCACAGTAGATGCGTACAAGCTTTGATTCGTACCGCTTAAATGATTGTCGCCAACCGACACTACGGCTGACGCATCAATTCAAATTGATTGCATGCAAGTCGATAACCTCTTTGCGAAATTAGCTGAACCACCAGTCCAAAGTGGTGTGGTGTCGCCACTGCCACCAGCGGTAGCCGGCCTAAGACCAGTATCAGCTCCAGAGACGAAACCACAGCCAACCACACCTCAGCCGGGTCTACCTCCAGGACAGAACATCTGCGCGGACTGCGAGAGGCTTATTGTGTAAGTCACCAACGCCTGGTTAGCCAATCAAGCCTGGAACACTTTGGCTGTGAACAACGTCATCGCCGTCTTCATGGGACACCAATTATTTTCCTCCAAACGAAACTACCAGGTGGAAAGTGACCAAGATCGAACCCAGATGAGTCTAATAGATGAGTTTAATAGATGAATCTATTGGACTCAGATGCGTCTTGTCTTGGTCTTGGGCCTCTCCACCTGGAGGTCAGTTGTAACAATGAATTCAAGATCTGTCTTTATTTCGCTGCCGTAGTTCCTTCGCGGACGGAGTTTTACTCCTCGGTGAGCCACGCGGTTGGCGGAAGGGCAATCTCGCCGAGGTCGCCGACACCCCTGAGTCGTGCCCTGGGCCTGAGCCAGACCGTTTCGCAATCCTACGAAACCTCATCGCATCAAGAGACCCAGAGGATTGAGCGACGACACGAGCACTCCTCGTCCTCGTATACTCCCTCCGATACGCCTATTTGTCACAACTGCGACAACGCGATCGTGTAACTATTGCGGACAGACCTATCTCTCCAGTTTTTACGTCTATGCCTCCTTCTTTAGACTTTCTTCAGACAGTCGGAGTCTCAGGAAGAATTTCCTTGTGGAAGACTTTTTCATCCATTGAGTTCGTATCACAGAAGAAGATTATATAAAAACTGCAAACATATTGCAGAGACATATTGTCACGGTGATCAAAGCTAGTTTTATTTCGGTTTAAGTTTTGGATCCATGACCCAGAAAAAGTTGAATTCAATGGTTGAAAAAGATTCTGATGCTCTGCGTCTGGTTTTTCCCATCTTGCACGGGCATGAAGGAACAATTATACTCGTTCCATCTGACTGTCGTAAACTCGTCATCTCTCTGCTGTTTTTCAATTCAGGCATTGATTCTACGACTCGTTCTTATATTTTGTGAACAAGGTCCAGAATTAAAGTTAAGATTGATCGATTCTCACAGAACTGAATGACTTACGTTTTGTATTTTTTAATAACACCCCCATAATTTCGGACATCATCGAAAGAATATGATTTGTATTCAGGTTAGTGTGCAGTTAGGTCGATATCTGTAAGAAAGATAGTATAACGTTACAGTGGCGCTATCTCCACGATTTTTTTGGAACTACTAAGCCAATTTCGCATTACGTGTGACTTCTTTGCTCTGTAGCTACGAAAAAGTGCCTAAATTACAGGGGGTGTTAAAAAAAAGAATTTGAAGAGATCTTTCTGTTTCTACGATTCATCCTGAAAACATTTCCCTCAACCGCAGAAACAGAAAGATATTTCTTTCATAAAATAATATAAAAAAATTTCCACTGCTAAATGTACATATAAATTCCTCAAGCATATATATAAATATAAGGACGAGTCGTGAATTCATCAATCATCGATCCGATGACATTCCGAACCACACCAGCAGACTCATATCGCTGAGATAACTCAAGGATGTCACATTCTTGGCTTAGGATAGTTTTTGTCTACCAGCCAACAGGAACTAGAGTCATATATATTTTTTTATATCATTGAATACTGACCTCATGAGTGTTGTATATCCTTGAGTTATTTTTCTCTGCTCTGAGCTCTGCTTTCATCTTTTCTCAAATCTTTTTTCTCTTGGTGTTGAAAATGATAAAAACTAAGCTTTTTTTAATTTTATTTTCCCATCCTCTTCTACGTGATATCGTATTCTTGCTCTATATCTATTTATATCTATATCTGTCGTTGTTTACGCTTTCGACGGCAATTTTTATTTTGCAATTTTTATTATCCATCTTACGCATATCGCGTTCCCCTTATTTTCGGTTGTTATGCATCTTATTATTATCTGTTCTCACTTTTTTATGCGAGGCTGGCCTTGTTTTCTGTTACTCGTGCCAAGAACGATTCAAATTGTCTTTAAAATGGTCTCTATCATGGCAATTATTCACTTTATCAGTTTGGCACAATTAGTGTCCCTTGTAGACCTTATTGCTTATTTTTCCCTTTATGTTTTTTTCCGTAGATCTTTGCTAAATGGTTCCTTTTTCCATGGACCAGACGTTGTTCGTAGCTGCGGGTGACTTTGAATCGGCGCTTTTCCAAAAACGGATTTTATTGTTCAAATCCTATAAATATTTAATTAACTGATGCGCTTACCGATTCAAAATCACCCAGTGTTTGAAAATTGATGAGTTACTCTTACTCACCGATTATTGCTTTACTTGGTTTCTACGAAAAACAACTTTACGGTTTTACAAACACCTTTTACAAAATTTACCTTCCTTACAGCGGTGTCTTCGTCAGGATCAAGGACAAAAATTTACACGTGGACTGCTTTAAGTGCTCGACCTGCGGAACGTCTCTCAAAAATGTAGGATACTACAATATAAACGAAAAATTGTATTGCGACATTCATGCGAAAATGGTCGCTAGGCAACAAGCACCCTCAGGTCTTACACCGATCACTGTACCACCGTAAGTAACAAAATAAAAAAAAAACAATTTGTTTTTTAATTTAAAATTGTTTTTAATGTGCAATTTCTTAAAAACTACCTTTATAACTTTCTAGCGGTAGTAAAGCACCAGCCGGCACCATATCGGCAGCTCTCTCAAACATCGGACCTATCTCACCACCTCTTAGCAATCACGGATCTTCGCCTCAACCTTTTTCGGTAAGTCCCAAAATTCTCTATTCAAACTTCACATAAAGACGCATGACAACTGCGTTGAGGTAGCTTCATTTTGAATTTTTTTGCTTGCCAAATATTTGCGCTTCCTTGTTCGAGTCTTGAGAGAAGAAGCTACACACCAGATAAGAATCCTGGAAAGCGTTCCAAGACTCTAGGAAACAAGTTCGTTTACCGAAATTAACACCGTGTGTTCTGTGCGCTACTAATCGCTTTTCCAGGGCTACGATCGCAACAACTCGGATTCGAAGATGAGCGGCTATCAAACTTCCGCTAAGACGAATGGAGAGCGCACAAATGGCCACTTTGGGGAGAACGAAAGCAACGGGACCTCTAAAACCTACACAAGCACTATAACCATCCAGACTGGACAAAACGAGGTCTGCAACATCGAGGGAAAACTCGATTACAATCGTAACCCTACTAACTCAAAAGCACGCTACAAGTTTGACGAAATCAATGAAATCCAGTTTGATCCCATAATATCTGATGAAAAGAACATCAAAAATGCAACACCTCACTGCACTGAGAGGATCTGTAATTCCTATCCACAGCAGGTGACTAATCAATTGGTTTGTTTTGTTTTTTGAGTAAATAGATTAATTTAATACATTAAGGTATTAAAGCTTAGCTTCAACATCCTTAATCTGATTATACAGAGTGATCGGTTCTTACAAAATAAAAAATACTTTTTCCTGAAATAGAAAGTCAATTAAAAGTTGATCTCGAATTTAGATCGTAGTCTAGCTCCCAAGAGTTGAAAGTCAGCCGGTTGATCGAGCTGACCTTGAGCATCACTATTGGTAGCAATATACAGGCAGGGAGAGAAAGAAAAGATTTTTTTAAATGCATGACTAATTATTAATTACCTTCTGCCTGCTTACCTCTGTCGTAACAATAGTTATACAAGGCACGTGATCGTTGTGTATCATCTGTATTGCAGCCCACCCGTCTTGGCACCTCGATCGTTGATTCACCTAGTTTACGTCCAGTCCAGGTAACGTCTTCGTACGGTCAATACCATTCGTCTAATCTAATCCGACTTCGCTCTCGCCGTTCAACCTCGGTACGCATCATCCAATGTTGATGACGAGTGGTGTGATCGCAGTCTCATCATCTCTAAACAAAAACCAAATTCATCAAAAAAGAAAGCTTTCTCTATGAGGAAGCAATTGTGCTTGAATAGATACTTTTGTGAAATTAGTGAACTCGATCAAACCTCGCGATTATCATTACTGGATGCTAGATTGTCAGGGATACGACAAGTGCTACAAAAGAAAACATTTGCCGTATAAAGCGAAGTGCGAGGTTGAGCGAAAGTAGAAATCGAAACGTAATTAATTGAGTGCTCTTCTCTCCAGGCTCCGACATCGAACAACATCGGAGGTTCCAAACTCTTCGGTGGATCCAGCTTCAACACTCCGAACTACTCTTCGCCATCTACATACAATTCCGGAAGCAGCACTCTACCTCGACCACAGAGTCAAACTGTGACTGGTGAGTTGTGGACTATTCACTATTCACTATGTGGACTATTCATTCTCGAAAGCTTCGGATGAAAATCCTATCGAATCAATCCGAGAATTTTAATCGACATGAATCCGCGACCTGGAATAGCTCGGATTGATTTGATGAAGAGTCGAGAAACAGTTCTGCGGCTAGGATAAGTTGTTCGTGAAAATGATGCCAGTAGAAAATTGCCTAACCTTGAATCTGATTCTTGTGATTAGGTCGATTGTATTCTACCCTGCCAAAGCCAAAAAGTTCCCTTTTGAAAGGTACGATGATAGATTAGAGCCGATTGGCCCTGCCAAATTGCGAGCTTTGGCTTCCTTTTCACTTGCGCCCCAAACATCAGCCAGTTTTTCGATCATCGCTGATTCGATTGATCAATTAATTGTGACTCGTACTACCTTGCTTATATACGTGACTTCTGACTTGATAGTTCATCCCGTCCTCGTATTTTCTTCATCAACGGACTCTCCTTTCATTCTTGTTTTTGATAAAAGGTCGGTGACGTGTCGCGATTGGTACGTTGAGAGCTGCCAGCCGCGATAGTCTCGACTCATTGCAGAATATACTGTTTAGTCTGATTCTTATTACATTAATCATAACGAAACAATGGCTAACGTAAGTTTCTAATTTAGAGCTGAAGTAAGTTTGTAGCAAATCCTGGTTTGTGATTTCTAGCTCGAAGATTAAGCGTCGTTTGCAAAATACCTGGGAATGTAAACAATACGCAAAATTAGATCAAGGATAAATAACAATATTAATTTTTATTCAGCAACTTAGAACGGGCTTAACTTTCGAGTTAGGCATGAGAAACAGAATCGCGGTGCTTGACATCGTTTCGCTTCCCGACATAATTCCTGTTTTCTTATCTCTTTTTTTTCAGCATCTCCATCTTTCAACCCGAAACCCCGACCTTTCTCCCTATCTTTCGCGTGAGCGCGGTAGCTCTCAACTGTGACATCTTCGAGATATCTGAAACCACCGATATATTTTTTAAGAACAATTTAAACCGATTTGTTAAATTTGTTGATCATCAGTTGATGAACTTGAAATTTTAAGTGAAAAAATAAAAGAAAATCATCACTAATATTACCGAGCACCTTTCGTTCGACTTGAGATTATCACGCTCGTATTATCACCCTCCATTTTAGTTAAATCCCCTTGGCTTCGCGTTAGACTTCCGGCTGCCACACTAAAACGACCATCACAAATCGATAGCGCTTTCGAATTTTTATAATCAACCCGTTTTCAGTTTGTGCCACAGCATTGCGAGCTGCGAGTGATTTGAAGGAGTGGCGTTCAAATTATTATAATTATAATAATAATCAATGCGTTTTTATTACAATCTCTTTTCTGAAACTGCCGTTTATTCTTTTAAGCTTTTTAATCTTATTACTTCGCTGCGAATCGCTCATGATCACTAATCAGATAAAACTTTACCACAAATACCATTTTCAATATCTTTTCTTTAACCGGTGCTCCCAACACCGAGTGAATCCTTCACGCCGAGTTGACTATTGCGAATAGCCAATGGGTGTCGAGAAGTCTTTTCTAAAGTTAAGTGACCATGAGCGAAAGCCGTTTAACATGCTTCTACTCACAAAATATTTCTTTCTTTTCTTTGTTCTTTCTAACTCTACCTAATGCCCTCCCCCCGCATAATCTCTTTCGCATGTATTGAATCTGTCGTTGACTTCGCCCTCTGAAACGACACCTGTGAACTAATCTCACCCACAATGCAAACCTCCGCTCACATTCCCGCTTCCCTTGTCGACTCGTGGAACCGCCCTTCCAGAATCCTACATAGAGGAGTGTAGCTCCTACGAACTTGTCCAAGGGGTAAGGCGACCTGTTGCCGAAAAGCCGCCAACACCACGACCCAAATCTCACGTTTGGCCTCCTCCGAAACCTATCGAGGAAGTAACTTACCCGACTGCAAGTCCTTTGTATATTGATCCAAATCCGGCTCTTGATCGGCGTTCTCGAGAAAACGTGCGAGGTGTCAGTATCGAGGGGAGCATCGAAGATCAGAGCAGGAGAAACAGCTTCGTTGAGACCTACGAGGAATCGAGAGATCGCTGTCGAATCGAATCCAGCATGGATCAAGGAAGTTGCCCTGGACCGGTTTATAGGCGGGTTGAGTTATTCAGCGCAGCTAGAAAAGACACCAAACAGACCCGCAGCGAGTCAAGAGCAAGTTCGACGGACAGCGTCAGGAGATCCTTGACACCGACCCGAATCACTCAGCCAATTCCTCGACCTTGGACGGCCACGGTAACTACCGGCACGAATTTATATCAACAGGCCTATCCGGTCAGTGCGCCTGAACCCCAAAAACACTGTAGTCGTACGGTTTGCAGACGTCAGATATGTCGTCGAGAGTGCGTCTGTGAAGGATCAGGACGAACTCAAACGACTTATCAGGAGCAACGAAATTATGAGGAACAAATCTGCGAGCCGGAGGAAAGGGCTGAGACGACACCGAAACCCGATGTGGAGGTTTACAAGTGTGTGCGCTTGCCACACTCTCACTCAAGGACGATGGAAACACGAACGAACACAAGAGAAAGCGAGGTTGACACGGACACGGAAGTTAGAGACTTGTCGAAACTGGTACCGCCAGACGTGGCGATATGTCCGAAAGGTATCGATGGCGAACACGATCTTTACACAGAGACGGAGGAAAAGGACGTTGGGGATTTGCATATAAAGAAAACAACGACTTACGAAAAAACGGTGGAGTTGGTTTCTCCAGATACGGAATTAAGATCGTGTGTTGAACAAGAGCGGGAACCAAAGCAGGTGGAGCAGAGACGATGGGAGCAAACGACTCAGAGAAGGTCAGCAACTCTTGATCGGGAAGTGGAGGATATTTCGAGTCATCGGAGTGTAGTTGAATCGTCGGAGTGTCTCTCGTCGAGAATTGATACTCAGCAGTTAATGGAGCAGGCTAAGAGAGACGAGGAAGAGGCAAGGCAAAGGCGAATGGAAGAGGAGAGAAGAGAGCAGGAAGAATGCGAGAGAAGAGAACGGGAAGAGGAAGAGAGGAAACAACGAGCAGCGCAAGAAAGGAAGCGAAGACAGGAGGAGGAAAGGAGACTGCAGGAACAGGCAGAGCAGCAAAGGCAGGAGGAACAACGTCGTCAGGAAGAAGGGGACAAGTGTCGGAAACGGGTTTGTTTTAGTGAAGAGCGGGAATTTATTTGTGAAGAGACACGCTGTCCCAGTGAAAGAGTTATCGATATCCAGATGGAAGATGACGGACCGAAAGAGCACGTAATAGATATAGAAGTAGAAGGACGACCGAAAGAACGTATCATTGATATCAAAATAGAACAGGATGAACCGCCTTGCTGCTGTAGGGAAGAGCGCTTCAGAGAAATGAGGGAAGAGGTCAATATTCAGGATAATGAGGAGCAAAGACGAAGGAGTTTGCGGGAACAGGTACAAGTACATAAGAGCCTGAGAGATCAACAGGCTCCCGAAAAGCGTCAAACTCAAACCCTGCAGGAACGTCGTCTCTGTACAAAATACGGCCAAAAGTCTCAGGAGTCGCAGAACACGACGGAAACATGCAAGAAGCAAGTGCAGTTCATCAGTCAGTCTGAGAGTTGTCCACGGACACTTCCTCCATCCAATATTAAAAATACCGTTCCGAAAGAATGGAAGTCGGAGATGGTCAAAGCTTTAACTACAGCACCATCTCAATCCTACTGTTCATTTAGTAACGTTAGCAACGATGAGAGTGGATGCAAAGAGATTTACTCCAGCCAAGTTACGTACGAAGAAACTTGCACTTGTCAGAAGCCTTCGCTGCCCCCACTACCGAGACAGAACAGACCCGTCTCCCCTTTTCAATCAGCTTTAACTACAGCACCTGAAAGACCCTACACTCCCTTAGGTGAAGATGTTAATCCCTGTAGAACTTGCAGTCGCAGATCGCAAACTCCAACCGCACCCTCTGCTAGTGACGGTTACTGCGCCCCAGCTCAGCTTCTTTTCAGCGAGAACAGAGAGGTAGTCCAGGAACGAAAAAAGCCCCAAGGGCCTCAACCTCTACCCACTCCTCCACCAGACTATCGCCTACGAGATTCTTCCAGATCGCCATGTAGATCTCGGCCAGGAACACCTGGAAACCGTTCCGGGTCAGCAGGTCTCAAGAAACCTGATACGATTCCCATTTATCAGCAACACCTAGTAGCAATGCAAAAGGGACCCGTTGAAGGTCATTCGTTTGATCCCAGCAGGACTCCAACCCCTTGCTCACGATCAAAGTCTCCCGCACAAGGACCACCTTTCCCCCCCGCTTGTTTTATAAAGGCTCAAGCACCAAGGATCAGGGACACTCCTCCCCCATGTAAAACCTCCTCTCAAAGTCAAAGTTCACCTCCGAAAACGGAACAGGAATGTGTTTGCTATCACTACGACGAGGACACCCCCGCGGGTCACACCCACCGAGATTACCGCTGTACTAAGTGCGTCACCTATTCAGAGGATGAAGAAGGTAGCCATACTCACATTCGGGAGCAGAAAGTACAACGAGTAACCGAAAGCCCAGCTCCTCCGACTGGTTGTTACCTCAGCCGGAATAGCAGCGTATCTCCATCCCTCCCATGTCCTTCGACACGTGAAAGCGTCTCGGAAAGGATCCAAAGACAAGGAGTACGCGTTCTACCCCCTTGCAGTATGACCTCCACTGAAGTGCGTCGCATTCGCCATGAAGTGGAAGAAAAACCTGCCAAACCACCCTGTCTAAATACTGGAGTCACCGTTGTCCCCTGCAGAGCCATTTCGGACGGTGGATCAAAAACTGGAGTCGTCGTAGTCCCCTGCCAAGGTTCTGCCTCATCCTGCGACCGATCTGGAATCTGCGTAACACCAACTCTCGATCGTCAGGGCGTCTGCGTATCACCAGGTCCTGATCGCTCCAGACCAAGTTGTGGACAGCCTTCCGGTTGTTGTGGAGTTCGCTCCGGAGGATGCAGCATCGACGCTGGCACTTGTACCGGATCAGGCGTCTGTGTGACTCCCTGTGGTGACGGATCATTTTGCGTCGCGCCATGCAGCGTCTCCGGAGTCTCCTCGGTGACGTGCCCGAAGTCAATTTTGAAAGGACAGTGTGGCCAGAAGAGTGTTCCCTATCCGCAGATTCCGCTGCCCAACGAAGAGCCGGAAAAATTCTGTGGCAGTTGTCCGCTTTCGCAGCCTCCTTCAAAACCCGACTCCAGCAGCAGCTTTCAACCTATTCACAAGCCTCGCACTAACCTAGGCAGCCAGCTTACGCAACTCACGACCCTGAACAGGGTGAAGCCACCCAACGTTCAGTTGTATAAACCGCAACCCCAGACTCAGACCCAAACCCAGACAACCAAATCCCAGTACGTCTACCAATCTCAGTCGATCCAGAACAAAAATCAATCCTCGTCTCAATTCTCCTCTCAGTCCCAGACCCAGTCCAGATGCCCGATTAGCAAAACCCAGAATTTAGTAGACCCACCAAATTTGTCATCCCTCCCGGATTTAGGTACCGGAATCGGCGGTCTTGGCAGCAACAAGAGCGGATCTGTCGCCGGAAGCAGCGCACCCAAACGTGGAAGGGGCATCTTGAATCAAGCTGGTGGTGCTGGATCCCGTGTACCACTTTGTGGTCTCTGCAATAACTACGTCAGGTACTGATCAGGGGGAATTTGGAATTTCTCTGTTGCTGTGGCTGTGATCTTCCTGATTTTGACTGCCTGGAACCGCATGAAGAGTTCGAAGGCTTTTTTCTTTGTTGAAGCGTTTCTAGTTGTCCTAACTTGATGAGTTTCAGCTTGTTTTAGATAAGGAATGTAGGGCTGACTTTTTCGCTTTTGCATCCTAGGCTGAATTTTGATTGTATTCCAGTTTTGATGTACGTTCCAGTTGTAGGAGCAAGTTTTTATTAGCAGTACTTTGTTTAGAAATGTTTTGCAACTTTTACTAACAACTTGTTTTGTTGCATGATGTCCACAGCTAATGGAGATAATACTAATCACGTCACGAATGGCCAGGCTTTAAAACCAGTGTGTTGCAGTTGTAACTTGGAAATCAAGAGGTTTGTACCTGTTTTCAGTCTAGTAACTTGAAGAGTTTAATTAATTTTAATTTAAGGAAATGTAAACTGTGAATGTACTGTAGACTTACTGGTTTTTGAATTATAAATAGATCACTAAAAGAATTAATGACTTTTGTGAGACTGATCAGTTTTAATTAGTTTTAACTAACGTTTGCATCTAATTTGAGTCCTGTTTAGTTTCTTGGCGATTTTTGCGCAGTTTTTTGTTTTGTAATGATTTTAGAAAGTGGAGACAAGTTAATCTTGTGGAAGGCCATAAGGAAATTAATTCTATTTAGCTGAAAGTGAAGTCAAAGAAATAAATATTTCCACAGTTGTCCAATTTACAACTCTTTGAATTTAAAGCAATTTTTAAATAATATTAAAAAATAAAAATAAAATAATATTAGAATTAATATTAGAAGTAAAAATAACAAATTGACCATTTTTTCAGAGGACCATTTATCACAGCTCTGGGACAAATTTGGTGCCCTGAACACTTCGTCTGTGCAAATGCACAGTGCAGTCGTGGATTACAAGATATTGGATTTGTAGAAGAAAAAGGACAACTTTATTGCGAGTACTGTTTCGAAAAATATATTGCACCACCTTGCAACAAATGTGGAGGCAAAATCAAAGGCGTAAGTATCAAATTTCAATTTTTTGAAGAAAATAATTAATCTTTCAGAAAAATGAATATTATTTTAACAATAAATTTTCTTTGTTATAGCGACACGTACCATTGCATTAAATTCAGAAAAATAAAATTATAATTACATCTAAAATTTAAAGTCCAAAAAAAACTTCAACTCTTTAAAGAATTAATTGCACTCAATTTAAATGAAAAATGTTTTTATTTGTAGAAGACTGGTTCGGTCTATAATTTGTCCTTGAAGGAAATTGTTAAAACAAATTAAAAAATAATAATCGAAATAATATTTTTATTAATCTTGAATAATGTTTGCCTTAGACTTAATTTGATCTGTGAAAAAAGTATTGAAAATCGATTTTAAAAAAAAGTAATATAAGAATAGGTAGTAAGAAAAATGTAATAAAGATGAAAAGTGCAAGCTGAGTAAAAGAAAGGAAAATTAGTGAAAATTTAACGAAATGTTTTTTGAGAGTTGCAACGGGTCTAATGAAATTAATTCGTCGTAAAATATAGTAAATTATAAGGCTGGATTAATTGAATAACGTTACTGCGTTTAAATATTGAAATGGGTGAGTCAAATCGCTGGTATCGTTATGCTGAATAAGCATTTTATTGTTCGTGGGTTTCGTCTAAATAGAAAGTAGAAATGTCTTGTTACTGTACTTTATAAAATCATATTTCATAATTTATAATAATCACATCTAGAAAAATTAATTTTGTATAATATATTTTTTTTCCACTAGTCGTTATATCAATATATTTTTTAATAATAATATAACGTCGGAAATGTTTTCTGTAATATAAATTTCTATAATCTTTACTGTAACTCATGAGTTAATTAATTAATTGTACCAATTAATTGTTAGATCATTGTTGTGAATCAAGTTTTTTGATGAAACTATACATACATTTTTTTTTTAATTACTAACAATTGAATTTGTCTTTTTAGGATTGCTTGAATGCAGTTGGAAAACATTTCCACCCTGAGTGTTTCAATTGCTCTCATTGTGGAAAGCTCTTTGGAAACAGTCCCTTCTTTTTGGAAGATGGATTACCTTACTGCGAAAACGGTAAATTTATAAAAAATTATGTTTAGACTAATTTTAAAAATATATTTTAGTGAAGAATAAAGCTAATAAAAAATTTTTACTTTATTTTAGATTGGAACAATCTCTTTACGACAAAATGTTTCGCCTGTGGATTCCCGGTAGAAGCAGGAGATCGCTGGGTCGAGGCTCTTAATAATAATTACCATAGTCAGTGCTTCAATTGCACGGTAAGAACACTGGAAAAAAATGCAAAAGCCTTCAGACGAGCTTCAATATATTTTAAAGGATTTCATGAGATTTCAAGTATTTCTAGAGATTTAAATAAAAACTAAAGACGATTTTAAAAGATTTTAAGAGATTTCAAAGTTTTTAAAAATAATCACGAGGATTCTAAAGAACTAAGGGCTTTCAAAATTTTATTTATTTCAAAATTATTTATAAAATCATCTTTTCTTGAAAAATATGACTAAAGTTATAGTTTTAAGTTAAAAGTACTTATATTATAAAAATTCATTTAAAACAATTTTAAAAAAAAGCTTTAAAAAAGTAGTTTGACAAATTTTTAACAAATGTCTTCTTTCAGATGTGCAAGAAGAACCTTGAAGGCCAGAGTTTCTACGCGAAAGCTGGACGTCCATTCTGCAAAAACCACGCGCGTTAAAAATGCACCGAACTCTCACGAAACCAAAAAAAAAAATTAACTACGAGACCGAAAATTAAGATTATTCGATAAAAGCGTTAATCACAATTTTCCCGAGCAGGCTCTTCTTCTAGCAATTTTATTAATTTCTTCATCTATCACAAATCTTCAAATAACGAATTTCTTCGTTCCTTTTGACCAAAAGTCAATTTTACTAACCCACTGCGACTCTGCACGCTGAATCCGTTGACGCAATCGGTATCGATAAGAGCATCTTGTCTTAATCATTCTTTTATGAAGGAAGGCCAAAGTAACACGCAAAGGTCACAGAAAAAAAAAAAACTGTCGCGAGGTGCATTTGACATTTCATGAAAATATTGAGAGTGTCACGATCGTTGCGATTTAACGGAATTGTAAGTAATTCAGTATAATATTGTATATTTTTTTAAGTAGTATGAGCACACCCACGTGATGTCAAGAAAAGGCATTTTTGATTGGCGGAAAAGTAAAAAAAAAAATTAGAAAAATGAAAAAATCTCATTTTTTAGTACTTAGGACTAATTATATTTTAACGAGATGTGGTACAACTGTAAGAAATTCTATTTATGAAAATTAAGTCCTTCTGTGTGGAAATTTTGATGGGGATTCATTTTTTGCAATATTCAATTACTTCAATTTTAAGAATTTTACAAGATTTTAAAGGTATCAAGATTTCCTGAAGGATTTTAAGAGATTTTAAGTGGTTTTAAGAAATTGAAAGCGATTTGCAGAGATTTCAAGTGATTTTAAAGAATTTTAAATAAATTTTTTTAAAAATTCAAAGTAATTTTAGAATTTTTAAATATTTGACCAATAATAATTAATGAAATGCCTTGATTGGATCGCTGGGTTCGTTAGCGAAGGTTACCGAAGTTTGTGCCATCTTCGAGCTATGTCAAAGCACAGTCATAATAAAAAGCTTTGGCACAGTTTTGCCAGTAGGAAGATAATGTAAAACTAGCTTTTAAGTTACACTTAAGCTACGTAAACTATCCTATAATATTGAAAGGCAGAAAGGGAAGAGTGAATGAGTGAGAGAGGATGAATGACGGAATGTGATAAAAAAAAAACAGAATTATCAAATTCGTTCGACGCTTGCTTTCTACAAACAAATCGAATCGACGTTATATGTGTAAGCAGGGATCAAAATCTTCGAAAGAAGAAAAAACTATCCTCTCTGTATTCGTGTTGTTTGTTGCTTACAATAAAGTAAATGAATGAGTATATCTTCGTTTTTTAAAAAATATCTCATTCAAATATTTTTTAAGTAAAATGTATAATTTAAGTAAATTTTAAGTAAAATCAATTTTGAAGTGAGATTTTGAATTCTTCGTTTTATGTAAAAAGTACTGAAATTAAATATTTTTTCGCTCTGTACGCAGTCTTGTATTTGAAAAAAGATTAGTGCTACAAAGCGAAAAAATATTTATTCATAATTTTCGTTGAGTAAAATGGAGAATGGAATTTTGAGTTTAATATTTGGGTCCAACGCCCTTAAAACGATTTTGAAAGATTTTGAACGATTTTAAAAGATTTTATAAGATTGTTCATGAGATTATTAAAATATTTTAGTGAAGTATTCTGCGAGTTGAAAGGCATTGATCGAAATTTGAATTTCTAAAACTCTCCCTATATTATTACAGGTAGTTCACTAATTAATGGCTAAATGTGAATATGCGTTGTCGTTCCTTTAAGCTAGTTATTACTGTCTAGAAAAAATCAATTACTTCTTGTCGATAAGCGTTCGTACCAGTAATGATTACAGCTTATCTCTTACTGGAAGTAGAGAAAAGAATAGTTTCGAAGGGAAGAGCTTGCGTGTTGAGGATCAGAATTTCCTACTTCCTGGGCAAGAGGTACAGTGAAGTTGTTCTAATGACAAATCGATACGGTCGTTTACAAATATAAAAATTAGTTTCAAGGGATTTTAACTGTTTTTAAAGATTTCAAGTCGAATTTGAAAGATTTTTCAAGAAATTCAAGAGATTTAAAAAAAAATTCTAAAAATTATTAGTGGTACAATTTATATCGAATCTTTAATAATGGGAGAACAATTTAGCAATTTGTCATAATTATCAGCAATCATCGCGTGACAGAGGGACATCAATTTTTCGAAAATAGCCAAAAATTTCACGTTAGTTAGCAAATTACGTAAAACTAGTGTTAATTTCTTATCTTTTTAGGGAACTGCACTAATTGTAAAGTTTGAATATGACATTATGCGACAAGACACCTTGCAGATGTTGAAATGTCTTTTAATACGATTCTTGTCATTTAGCTGCATAATTGTTTAGCAAGAAAAAAATTTGTCTTGCGCAGGAACTTCAAACTTTCAGGGACGAGGAATTTTACAGGATTTTATCATTGTGTATGTTTCTACAAATTTGGCGGCAGGAAAAAAAATTGTTAGTACTAACTCAAACGAAGGAATGTTCAGTTTATCGGTTCCGGGATTCAGTTTCTAATTTCGGAATTTTTAGTGGTTTTAAAACATTTCATAGAATTTAAAATAAATTAATATTTTTTAAATTAATTTAAAAGAATTTTATAGGATTTCATAGGATTTCAAAGAATTATAAAAGAATTACAAAAATTTTTCACAGGTACTTAAAGGATTCCATGGAATTTCGAAATATTTCCAGGGATCCATTGCTTTCAAGAGATTTCAAAAGATTTGTCGAAATTATATTATATTTATTATATTTTTATTTAATATATTATATTATATAAAATTATATTTTTATAAATTCGGTTCTCTTAGGTTTTTATTTCGCGGATTAAAAAGCTTTTGCCAATCCTCGTCTCGACAGGGTTAAGGTTACTAGAAGATAAGGTCGGAGTGACAGGAATAGGAAAAGGGAAAGGTAAAGAGAAAAGAGATACTTGTCAGACTGGTCACGAACAATCGTGACAGTTTCTCCGCTTCATCACTTTTCAGATCGGATGACAACGAAGACAATTTGCGAAGAAAAGATTTTTGAGGCAAATATTTATCGGTGAAACTTTTATCTTTGACCTACTTTCCTTTGAGTACTTGAACGTGCAAGGGCAAATTCAACAGATGATTTTAGGAAATCTTTAATAGGGATATACACTGAGGGAGAAAAGAGCAACTTTTTAGACGAGTGTGAGAAAAATACTTTTTAATCTCCAGGGAGTGAAAAAGTACTTTTTAGACCCTAGGGAGTGAAAGGTACATTCTAGACCCTAGGGAGTGAAAGATACTTTTTAGCCTCTAGTGAGTGAAAAGTACTTTTAGTTTCTATGGAGAAAAAAGGTACTTTTAGACTCTAGGGGGTGAAAGATACTTTTTAGACCCTAGGGAGTGAAAATTACTTTCGCTCTCTGTGTAGAAAAGAGTACTTTTTTGTCCCTAGGGAATAAAAAGCACTTTTTAGTCTCCATATAATAAAAAGTACCTTTTAATATCCACGGAGTGAAATTACTCTTCATTCCCTAAAATGAAAAAGTACACCCCCTCTGCCCCTTCGGGTGGAAAATTAATGTCTTCGAAACCCCACCTTGTGGGTACTCAAAATTCTTCCCCGAATGCATAGAATCCAGTTTCGCCTATATTTTTCAAAAACAACCCACCCCCCACCCCCAAAATTTGAAAAAACACACAGACTCATAGTTTTTATCCTATTAGCGTTAAACTTGGAAACTTTTGCAATCAGAAGATTCTAATTCACCACCCCCACAATATGAGGTGTAGGTATTGGAAGAGAAGCATCAAAGCCATGGCCCCAGGTCACCTGCGCACCTGAGAACACCCGAAAGCGATTGCGTGCTTTCAACTGGCTCCTGTAACAGTAAGTAACGAAGAACCGTATCGCGTGCACCTGGCTTTCTCTAGATAAAGCTCTCATGTTATTTTGAGATCTTGCCGGAAGTCGAGAGTCGGATGTGCATTGTGTACATACCGCGATCCAATTAAGAGTAAGAATTGTCGATTGTGAAGAGGTGTTAATGTCAAGGGATGGAAATTACTGCTGGAATGATTTAATTTCAGCGAAGTCTTTTTTGATTGGCTTGAAAGCATCCGAAAAAAATTTTTAATGATTTTTTTTTTGGATGAAGTAATTTTCAGTTTTCACCGGTTTCGCGAGTCAATTTTTAATTTCGAGATGTAATTATCGATGCGAGAAATTTTTATAAATTTCCAGACGTGTCAAAAAATATTTTCATGGATTACAAAGGATTTCATGGAATACCAAAAAAATTCAAAAATAAACAATTTTTTCCAGAGATTTTAATAGTTTTAAAACAATTTTAAAAAATTTTAATTCATTGTAAAAATTTTAGATTAACTCTAAAATATTCTTAAGGAGTTTCAAAGGATTTCATTGGATTTTACAAAGATTAATTCGAGTCAGTGAAAGGTCACAGAAATTTACTGAAATTTCAATATTTTTTTCTATTGGGAAATCAGTAAAAAAAAATAATGAAAAATTGCACTGATTGTTATAATTTGAAAGTCTAATATTTTAATTTGTTTAAGCATTAATTTATATATTCTATGATTACACTTGTAACGGCTACACTTCATTTCCTGTAACAAGAATTGTTAAATAATCAGTTTATTACTTTAGGATGTTTATTTTTGTTTAATCTGGGAAATTTAATAATATAGATATCAAAACTTCCATTGTTGTTATCTTCACCTTGTCGTGTCTCGTTTGTAATTGGAATCTTGAGATTCCAATTTCTCACCTCATATTTTATCGAAATACTTCAGAACACGAAACAAGTAGCGTGCGTGCAATCTGCAATATCTGAAATATTTTTGCATCAATTTTCACTCTTCACCTATAAAAGAATATTAAGCTAAAAAAAGAAATTCCTATCTTGAAATAAATTGCATTTTTTTCTACAAGAGAAACAATTGATTTCGAATCTCGTGTAAATATCCAATTTCCTTTTCTTTCGAGATCGAAATTTTTTTTTAGAAGCTTATTTCATATTAAGGAATTTTTTGATTATAGAAATTCAAGAAAAAATGTAACAACAATGTTACAACAATGCAACAATAATGTAACAACAATGTAACAGCAATGTAACAGTAATGTAACAACAGGATTGCCACAATATTATAACAACATTAACGTTAAAAAACTGTTGCATATATGTTACCAAAATGTAACAAGAACGTTACAATAAAGTAACCAAAAGGTTACAACAATATAACTAAAAAATTTTTTTGAAAAAGTCAAATTTAATGAAAAAAAAAAATCCAAAACGTTTCTTGACAACATTAAAACAAAAAAAATCTCTTATTCCTCGCAAAAAATTGTCAAGAATTTTAAAATCGTTTTCTGGATTAAAAGTCTGTAGTCTTGATTTTATTTTCTATTTTTAATCGTCACTTCCAATCCCCTGAAATTTAGGCCTCTCGTCACCAAAGTCTATCACGAAATAAACTCGTGAATTTCTCGTGACGTGTCTCCTAATGCAAATATCGTCTTGTCACGAAAACTGTCAGCAGCAAGGGAAACGTTGCGTGACAGGATTTTGAAGTATTTTCTTTTTTTTATTCCTGCAAATCGGCACGACAATTTATTCGACTCTCGCCTTTCAGCAAATACTCAAAACACGAATACCTATCAATGCCCTTCGATATGACTATAAATGCATGATTACGTGTACGGAAATCTCTGTGGAGAACGAATGACGTATCGATCATATGCACACGTCACTAGAATCCTGTTTCTGCGGAGGAGAAGCCAATCCTCAACGTGGAATGACAGAAAATTGTCTGGATGGACCTTTTGTCTTCAGACTCAACGAAAATGGTGTGGGACCAAATCTTCTTATACAGGTGAATTTTGAAAAATATTTTCTAAATTTATTTTATTTTATTTCAAAATTTATTTTAGTTTATTTCAAATTTTATTTTAATTCTGAAATTTTTTTTTCTTTTTCTTTTTTTCCAACCCCCTGATTCATACTCTTTTTTATCAACCCTCTTTTCCAAGATCCCTTTTTGTAATTTAAAAGAAAATCCTTTTTTGACTTCCTTTTCTATAATCCCTTTTTACAACCCCCTTTTTTGAAACAATTTTTAATCAACCATTTTCTAGGAAATATTTTAATAACCCCCCCCCCCCTTTTAACCCTGTAATAAAACCCTCTTTTTTAACACTCTTTTCCTACCCCTTTCTCCAACCCCCTCTTTGAAATCCCCTTTAACAATACTCCTCTTCCAACCCTTTTTTCAACCCCTGTTTTCGAAAACTCTTTTACAACCCAAAACCCATTTTCCAGAAACTCTTTTAATAAAACTCCCGTTTTTAACTTTGTTTTTAACGCTCTTTTCCAACCCCTTCTTCTCATCCCCTTTAAGGGTGTTGGAGCAAAGTTCTAATCTAAAAATTCCATTCCTTCAATTTACTCAACAAATATTAAATTGAAAATATTTTCCGTCTGTGGAATTAATCAATTTTTAACTTTAATTGTAATTTAACTTTAATTTAATTTTAGAATTATGTGTACAGAGCGAGAAAATATCTAATTCAAATATTTTTTAAGTAAAATGAAAATATTCAATTTTGAAGGTAGATTTTGAATTCTTCGTTTTATGCAAAAAATATTTATCTATATTTTTCGTTGAGCTGGGTCCAACGCCCTTCTTAATTAGAAAAAAAAAAAGGATTAGAAAAAGGATTTTGGAAAAGGGGTAGGTTTTTCGGATGAAGTTTGGAAAAGGTTTTTTCATAAAACAGGGTTGAAAAAGGTGTTTTGGAAAAAAGATAAAAAAGAAGGTTAAAAGGGTTAAAAAAGAGGGTTGGAGTCTGGGGGTTGGAAAATGGGAAAAGGAATTTTAGAAAAATTGTTAGTAAAATGATATTAGAAAAAGGTGTTTAAGAAAATATTCCTCAAAAAGAGGGGTGGAAATTTGATAACAAATGTTTGTTATCAAATTTGTGGAAAAGGTTTTTAGAAAAATGAAGTTTAAAGGGGGAAATGGAGAAAGGGGTTGAAAAAGGGGTTTGAGAAGTGAAGCTGGCAAAGGGGTTTTGGAAAATAGGGCTAAAAAAGAGTTTTGGAGAAAGGGGGTTCCAAAATGCAGTTTTTTGGGAAAAAAGATTTTAAAAAGGGTTGAAAAGGGTGGAAAAAAGGGATTTTGAAAAATTGGTTTTGGAAAATAGGGCTACAAAAAATTTTGATGAAAGGGGGTTGGAAAAAGCTGTCTTTTGGAAAAGAAGGTCAAAAAGAGGGTTGAAAAGGGTGGACAAAGTAATTTTGAAAAGGGGGTTTTGGAAAAGGGGGTTGGAAGGGATTTAAAAAAATTGGGATTGGTTGGATTTTAAAAAATAATTTTGGAATCAGTGGTTTCAGGATATTGAATTGGATAAAAGGTGTCTAAAGGCGTTTAAAATTAATTTTTATCGTTTTAGAAATGAAAAAAATATTTTAAATCACAGTCCAAAATACATAGTAAATGTGCGTGCCCTTGATTTTTTGTCGTGTTATTAGAGCATTAGAGACTATTTGCGAGTTATCAAAAGAGACCCAAGGTCCGTAATTACAATTAAATAGGCGTATCTCTGTCACGAGAGCCTACTTTGGTTTCTCTCTACAACATTAACTAGCATGTTAATAATAACTTTTGGATCGCATACAGACTTGCATTGCTATTCCTTTATCTCCTGAAAACTTTTCCTGGTTGGTTAATTGTAAGCAGACCAGTAATAGAAGTGCCTGATGTAACGCGAGATTTAAATCGATATAAAAGGTCAATAGATAACTGAATTATTTTTTAGGGGGTGAGGAAAAATTTAATTTAAATTTTTATATTTTCTAAAAGCAGACTAAAGTCCAGGGAAATATAAAGTAAATTTTATTTGATAATATAATATAATATAATATAATATAATATAATATAAATTGTAAAATAATTGTTTAAAAAACTATCTTGAAAAACGAGAATTTAATTTTTTGTTTAAAAAATAATAGGGGACCCTAACTTTGAAAGTTTCTACAAATTCAATTTAATAGTTCCTAAATTCATTCACTTCTTCTGGTCGTTTACTTTTCTGCTCTACTTGATACTTTTTTTTAGAATAGACATTTAAAACTACTTTCTCCCTTATTCTAAATTAAGCACCAAACTTTTCTTTACATTGAGAAAAAAGTTTGATTGAAGAGTTCTACAGTGAAGTTAAATCGTTTTCAGTTGTTGAGCTTGTGCCTTGAAAAGAATTTGGTTCAAGGGTGCTGCTAACTTCGTAACTGTGTCGTACAAATTCCAAGAGACATAAAACTCTAACGTGACATGTGTGCCTCATTAAAATATGGAAAGCTTTCTCTCCTAGGGTTGTTGCAATAATAAAAAAATACGACTTCTATGGAAAGAAACGAGTCCCACCCTTTTTCCCAGTCTCTTTTTTTCAACCCTTTTTCCTTAAGGGTGTTAGAGCCAAGTTCGAATCTAAAAATTCGATTTCTTCATTTTACTCAATAAATATTAAATTTGGAATTTTTTCCTTCTATAGAATTAATCAATCTTTAACTAGAATTATGCGTACAGAGCGAAAAAATATTTATCTATAATTTTCGTTGAGTAAAATGGAGAATAGAATTTTTAGTATAAAACTTGGGTCCAACAGCCTTAATAACTTTTTAATTGAATTTGAAATATAATTTACAATATAATTATAATTATATATAAACACTAATATATTTTTATAAAATAACAGGTATGCACAGAACGAGGTTGGAGAGAATATACAGGTGACAACTCATCTTTTAAAGAACGTTGGAATTTATGGTGGAAGTCCGGAGGATTCTCTCAATCTTATTATAAGACTTTACTACCTTGGCAGGTAATATTAGATAAAATATTCAAGAAAAAAAAAAGAAAACTCTAAACTTTTAACATTAAGTCATGAGAAAAGTTAAATACAAAAATCGAAGTCATATACGACAAACTCATTTTTCAGTTCATCAACAGAATACCAAAAGGCAATTCAATTTGCCGCAAAGACAATCTTGTGCGCCACTTGAAGTGCATGAAAAAAATATACGGTTCGATATACGATTTCAGGTATCCAATTCACATTTTATGACTTATAATAAATTCGTTATTTACTATCTATTCGATAAGAGATATTATTATTAAAAATAATTAATTTTAGCCCTTTAGGATACAATTTACCCTCGGAGTACACGAGATTAGCCGCCGATTGTAGTCGTTGTGAAAAAGACGATAGAATTTGGATTTGTAAACCTGTGGGTCAAAGCCAAGGAAAAGGAATTTTTCTCTTTAAAGTAACAAGAAATCTATTTAATATATAAAACGTAAAATAAGGAGTAAAAATGTATAATATAATCTACCCCAGAAAAAAGTCTTATGTAGAAAACTATCACTTGCCCTTAAGGGCGTTGGACCCAAATTTTAAACTCAAAATTCTATTCTCCATTGTAAAAAACGAAAATTATAGATAAATATTTTTTCGCTCTGTAACGCTAATCTTTTTTGAAATATAAGACTGCGCACAGAGCGAAAAAATTTTTAATTTCGATATTTTTTACGTAAAGCAAAGAATTTAAAATCTGACTTCAAAATTCTATATTTTCAGTTAACTTAAAAATATTTGAATTATATATTTTCTGGCTCTGTACGCATAATTCTAGGTAAAAATTGATTAATTCTACAGAGGGTAAAAATTGCAAGTTTAATATTTTTTGAGTAAAATGAAGAAATCGAATTTTTAGATTAGAACTTGGCTCCAACACCCTTAATAAAATCCTACTTAAAACCTATGACCTGCCCCTTTAGAAAACCCGAAATTCTGTCCTATGATTTGCCCCACATGAAAATTCTACAAATATTTGTGAAAACGTTAAAAATAATTTTATTTACCACAGAAATTAAGTGATTTGATCTATGACAGTGTGACAGTAGTACAAAGGTACATAGAAAATCCTCTTTTAATCGGAGGCTACAAATTCGACCTTCGTCTTTATGTCTGCGTGCCTTCTTATCGTCCCTTGGCCATTTATCTATACAAAGAGGGATTAGCTCGTTTCGCCACCGAAAAATTTTCGCTGGAAAACTTAGACGATCCATTACGTCATTTGACCAATTTTTCACTTAATAAACTGGGACCAGGTTACGCGGAAAGCAAAGAGCGAGTTGGCGCTGGTAATTTACAAATTTGTTTCTAACTTAATTTTCAATTCTATGAATAAAATAATAAAATAAAAAAATAAATAAAATTTAATAATAATATTTAAATTTAGGTTGCAAGTGGACACTTAGACAATTAAGACGTTATCTAGTACAATCAGGTTATTGTGATTGGCTTCTCTGGCAGCGAATTGCGAGTATAGTGAGCCTGACGATTTTGAGCCAAGCTGCAGGAATTCCTCGATCTTCAAATTGTTTTGAATTTTTCGGCTTTGACATTCTTATCGATGAAAATCTGAAGCCATGGCTTTTAGAGGTATTAGGTCCTTAAATACATTTTCTTATTCTTCGATATTCTTCGATTTTTAATCAAATCTGCGTCACCTGTAAAAGAAAATATTTTTAGTACTTTTTAAATTCAAAATTATGTGTTATAAATATAATAATTGTGAAAATTAGTGTTAATTAATTTTTTTAATTAAATGAAAGGTCAATGTGAGTCCAGCTCTGAGTAACGACTGTGAGATAGACTCTGAAGTAAAAAAGCCTCTTCTGCACGATCTTTTTGATTTGCTGGGACTCCCTGTTCGTAATACTGGGCTTTCTTTATTTACAATTTGGACTTCTAATGGCATGGAGGATAATGATGACGACCCCACGAGATGCTTTCCAGGTCGTTATTCGAAAACAAAATGCAAGTTGGGAAGAGAAACCCTGGCTCTTGTCGATGTTTGTTCTGAGACGCGAAATTTGGTACTTGTCTTATTAATAATTTGACAAAAATGATTTTTAGCAATATAAGGTAGCAACCTCTAATAACAATTAATAAAAACGCTGAACAATAGTCAAAATAATCCCTAACAGTCAAGAATAAACAACCTTTAGAAATTGGAAGAACAACCCCTAGTGACGGAAAATAACAATCTAAAAATACGGACAATAAACAACCCCTATTGATGGATAATAAACTCTATAAACCGTAAAGAACAACCCCTAAAAATATAAATAAACAAACAACCTCTAACAGTGGAAAATAAAAAACTCTAAAAAAGAAAAATAAAAAACTAACAACTGGTAATAAAC
The DNA here is from genome assembly GCA_900474275.1 of Synergus japonicus. Lineage (NCBI taxonomy): Eukaryota > Metazoa > Arthropoda > Insecta > Hymenoptera > Cynipidae > Synergus > Synergus japonicus. The sequence goes on along the minus strand of UCOH01011967.1, from coordinate 17,753 downwards.
AACCCCTAACAACGGAAAAAAAAAAACTTTAAAAACGTAAAATAAAAAACTCTAACAACCGGTCATAAACAACCCTTAAATACGAGAAATAACAACCTCTATAAACGAAAAATATCAACCCAAAAACACGCAAAAAACAACCCCTAGCGATAAAAAATAACAACCTCTACAAAAAGGAAGGAACAACCCCTAATAAACGTCAATAAACAACCTGTATTACGATTAACAAAAATCCCTAGTGGCGGTGAATAACAACCCCTAACAACAACCCCTAAATAAAAACCCCTTGTAATAATCATTTTTCAAAATAACTTTTTATATTTTTCTCTCTAGCTGAGACAGGCTCCGGAAGTCTGTTCAGAAAACTGGTCTCGATACAACCCCTTATTTTCTGAAAAAATTCTCCGACGAGGCTTTAAAGGGACTGTAAATGAAGAAACTTCTGCCAATTTAGTTTGGGACAACGGCAAGGATTGGAGGAATCCAAGTGCAAAAGAAGGGGGGTGGATAAGGGTGTATCCAACCACAATCGTCAAATCCACAAACTCGAATGTGTTCCGCACTTCATTTTCCGAAACACCTCGTGTCATCGATAAAGAAATTAAAAATAACGTGCTGTGTATTCAAAAGTCAGTTCCAATCTTATTTTTTTTTTGTAATTTTAGAAAATTTATTCTTAAAATTATAGCACTTATAATTTTAGTTTTTTAATTTTTAATGGCTTACAGATACCTGAAAGCTGCCAAAGACATTCAGAGGCGATTTGGAAAAGAAGGGGATGCAATTTGTAACGAGATGCTGCAAAGGGCCTTGAACATGAATGGACAAGTTTGGCTTCCAGAAAAATGACGATTTTTGTCTCAATGTAGATAGAAATATAAAATGTCATAGAGAAAAAAAACTTCTATTTAACCCCTCCTTAGCTTTCATGAATATAAAATTAGGGGGGTCGAATCCAAGTGTTAAGCTCAAAATTCAATTCTTCATTTTACTTAACGAAAATTATAGATAAATATTTTTTCGCTCTGTAGGACTAATCTTTTTTCAAATATAAGACTGCGTACAGAGCGAAAAAGTATTAAATTTCGATACTTTTTGCATAAGACGAAGAATTCAAAATTTAACTTTAAAATTAAATATTTTCAGTTTACTTAAAAAATATTTTAATTAGGTATTTTCTGGCTTTGTACGCATGATTCTAGGTAAAAATTGATTAATTCTACAGAGGGAAAAAATTGCAAATGTAATATTTGTTGAGTAAAATGAAGAAATAGAATTTTTAGATTAGAATCTACCATCCTTAAAAGAATTCTCAAAAATTGAAATTAATTAAAAATTATTCAACAGGATTGAAATAAATTCAAGTAAATAAAATAAATAACTTCTAAACTGGATGGGGGGGCCCCAGCCCCCACTTTTCGCGAAGAATCTCTGGGGGCAATGCAAGTGGGGCACACGTAATATATAGATTCACCCAGTACTCCAGAGCTCAATTTATTCCCTTCAGTCATTTAATGATCATTTAAACGCATTTAAAAAAACATTTTATAAAAAATTTACAAACATACTTCGAATTTTGTGTGCCTTTTTTGGATAATCAACTTCAAAACAAAGCAAATGGATCCCAACCATGTTGATGATAAAGTATGTATTTTAGGAAAAACTAAAAGTTTAACTAAAATTTGTAATATTTGAAAAAAAGTCTTGACAGCTAAATGATTTTAATTTTTAAACTTAAAAAATATAACTTCAAAAAACTTATAATTTTAAAATTTGTATCATCTACAAAATAAAAAGATACCTAACTCTAATCTTTTTGAGTAAAATAAAAAAGTGTAACAAAAAATTAAAAACGGTTTGAAATATTTTTCTTTTTCAGAAAAATACTGCTGATAACAAGACGAATAAGTTAGATGCTCAAAATCACCCCTTTAGCTTGGCGACCCTTGCGTCGACTAAAACCATTGCGGAGGCCCGTTTTCCATTCAGCAAGGAAGCAGATAATCATGAAAATCAGGATAATACAAACCAGCGATCTTTACTTCGACCAAGAAAATAAGTTTTCGCAGGTATAAAGAATTGTTATTACAATAAATTGTAATTCTATAAAATATGAATATCAAACGTAGAATTATTAAAATTCAATTCAGATCATAAAATCTCTTCCTATTTTTTTTCGAAGTTCCTTATCCAGATCTTCAATGTCCTGCAAAATTATAATTTTAATTTAATATTATTTACACTAATTTTTTACTTTATTACGTTCTTAGTTTTTAAGCCAAACTCATCGGAATTTAAAAAAAATATAAGAAAAACGTACAAGGTAAGTTTGTAAATTATTTAACATTTCCATACTTCCTAGGATTTCCAGGAAATTTTTTAAATCCCCTAAAGGCGTTGAAACAAGTTTTTGCCTTAAATTTCAATTTCCTTATTTTGCTCAACAAATATTACAATTAGGTATTTTTTAACTCTGTAGCGCTATTCACAGTTTAAAAGGAAATATGCATACAGAGCAAAAGAACTTATAATTTGAATACTTTTTTTGTAAAATGAAAAGATGAAATTTTGAGATGATTTCGAATTCTCCGTTTTGTGCAAAATATGTTAAAATCTTGTCATTTTTCACTCTGTATGCAAGTTTATATTTAAAAAGTAAATAGTGCTACAGAGCGAAAAAATATCTAATTATAATATTTGTTGAGTAAAATAAGGAATTCAAATACTCAGATTAAAACTTGAACCTAAAAGTCAAACATTGAAGTGAATAAACTTCTACAGATTCCAAAGTTACCAATCGAGTCTTGAGTCTTGACGTAACTCAATGCTCAATATTCTCTATAAATTGTCTGCTCATTATATATTTTGTAAACATTCTTCAATATTTATTCCGAAACAATCTTCAGTATCTTGTCTTTGGATTGTTGACAACAATTCCTAAAAAAGGGTAATTATTAGTAATTAAGAATCTATTTATATACAAAATAAACAAAACGTTTCTAAAAAAATTTGCTTACTATAAGTAATAGAAAACTGATTACAATCACATTAATGTTACATTAATATTAATTAAATTACAAATTATTTTTTTTGTAACTTACAGAATAGTAATTATAATCATCTTTTTGTAAGATGTCTCAGAAAAAAAAAGTTATCGATCTCTACAAAACGGTAAGAATATGAAAAACAAGATGTATTTATTATTTACAAAAACTAACAATAAATATTTGTCTTATTTTATTTATTCTTTATTCCAGCTGCTTTTCATGGGTAGAGACTATCCCAAAGGTTACGAATTTTTTAGAACCAGATTGAGAAAAGCTTTTGGAAAAAATAAAGACGAACAGAATCCAGAAAAAATAGAAAAAATGCTGGCACATGGAGAATTTGTAAAAAAGGAACTAGAAACACTTTACATGCTGAAAAAATATAGAACTTTAAAGAAAAGATACTACGATTCCTAAATAATATTAGAATTAATTAAATTTGTAGGATTTTGTCAGAAATTATTATCGTGCAATATTTTATAATCGGAAAATGTAAATATATATTTTTGTATCTTAATAAAATGCTATTAATTGCTAATATGCATTTTTATTTATTACATTTCACCCAGAATACATAATTTCCCTACAAAAGGGAAATATTTGATTTTAAAACAGAAATCAATTTCGTTAAAAATTTAGGATTGTTTTCATTTTCAATCCTTTAGAATTTACTATATGACCACGAAGTAACAAATTAATATAAAGGATACGCACTCCATAAACTAATGAATTTTTTGGAACTAGCGCCCCTTGCGGGAAAAGTTTCAGAAATTCTCATTGGTCAAAATTGTACGATTTTGAATTACGCGCCAGATTTTGACCATTGAGAATATTCCTCAGGCGTTTCCCGCAAGGGGCGCTAGTTTCACTTTTTCTCTAGTTTTTATCAGCGGGCAGCACTCATTTATGTTACATACTTCATGCCAGAAAAATAAAAGTGACGGCAGACGACAAACAACTTTGAGAAAACAATAACAAAAATATTGTTCATGAACAAAAACTTAATTTAGAGCACATTTTTAGAAGTTATAAGGATTATAATTATGGCTGTTTGTATAGCTGTAATTGGTAAAGATGTAAGTTAATCAATTTAAGTTACGATCGTAATTTATATTTAAAAAATTAATTATTCTTGTAGATTCGTAAAAAAATGACTTTACTAAAAGTTTTACTTGCTTTTAATAGACAAACAATATTTTTTTCAATTTCCCAAGGTTTTGTACCTAACTAATTTTGAAATTCAAAATTTTAGATTAATTGTCACTAACTAATAACGCAGTAAAAGTTGCATAAATCCAAAATCTTGAAAATTGTCATTGATTTCGTTTTTCTCAGATTTTTAATTTATAGTTCTCGCTTCATATTTATTTCTATATTTAAAAATCTTCCACTCTCAACAATTCTATATTTTATTTCTAGAACTCGCCGAAATATATAAGATGTGTAGACGAAACAGAAGAATTAAAATTCCATTACAAGGTTCACACATCAATCGACATTATTGAAGAAAAACTAAACACTGCAACTAAAATAGCTAATGATTTACGTGAATTATTTCTGGGAATGCTCTACGCTACAGAAGAGTACAAAATGTAAGTATATAATCAGGGTGGCAACTTGACTAGGAAACTGGGAAAAACCGAGAAATGACAAGGAATTGAATATAGGCAAACCTCTACTTCAAAAAAGATTTTAAAAATCATTGATTTTCTAAAAAAAGAATTAATTCTGTAACTTTTTCGGAATTTTAGATATGGATATGCGACTAATACGAAAATTAAATTCGTCGTCGTACTACAATCGTCCAATACAAGCTTGAGAGACAACGAAGTCAGAATGGTAACATTTTTTATATTTTGCTAAAACTAAGAAATTATTTATATTGAGTAATTAAATCTAGAAAAATAGTAAATGCTAATCGAGATGAATATTTTTTTGCAGATTTTCAGGAAGCTGCACGCTGCTTACTCGAACGCAGTTTGCAATCCATTTTACATTCCAGGAGATCAAATTCGATCAAAGTAAATACAAAGATTAGTAATTAGATTAAATAATTCTCTTGAAATTTATTTATATTCTCCTCTTTTCAGATCCTTCGATTCGTCAGTGATGTCAATAATGGGAATTGCGTGATTATTTTTGGGAAGGATTACTTACATTTTTAAGTTAATAAATAGTAACTAATGTGATAATTATATCATAAGAGCAAATTTTATGTTACCATCTTTATCCTCCAAATATAGGTTTTTTTTCCACTGATTAAGGCGCCGTCTATATCAATGGAGTCTTTGACTGAGTCTGTTTCTAAAACAGTGACGTTCATTATTATAACTAAGTGGCGGCCTACACATGGAGAAAAATGGATACTCAAATGTAGATAATCAAATGCAAGATACTTTGGCACAATATCTAGATATTACCACATAGTATCTATTACAAATAGAAGATATTTTTTAGTATCACTAGATACTAATATTACTATTTTGTTATTTTAATTTTTAATTTTATTTTTTTAATTTTACGTGGTGTTCATGAAGTGTATTTTAGTGGAATTGAGCAAGTATATATAATTTCTTATATTTTAATAACTAACTGTATAAAATTTGACGATGATATCAAACAAAGGATTTGTGGGCGTTTGTCGTCTTTTATAATCTAACTTTATTTGTTTTATACATATTTTTGCGAAAGCGATAATAATTATAGTTTCGCAATAAAGACGGCAATAAAAAGTAAAAATTTTCAAGTTACTCATGAAAAGTAGGTTTATACTAACCAGCAGCTTGAAAAACAAACAGAGACTTTTCCAAAATAAGCTTCGAAACACATCTTTATAATTTAATTAGTAGGCTATAATTGTAGGCAGAGACTTAAGGTATTATTGTCGTCTTTTTGACGATTTTATAAGTATTATTGCTTTCGCAAAACTAGACATTACGCAATAAAATTAGATTATAAAAGACGACAAATACCCAGAAATCTTCCGTTTGATATCGTCGCCAGAGCAATCGTTTTAAAAAGCAAATAATTATCTAAACTGTAATATTTAATGCTTAAAATGCTAGAAAATACTTATTTGCATCTATTGATTCTTTGCGGAATTTTTTATCATGGAATTTTCGCGAAATTATTAGACGTGGATACCAGTGAGTAAAATATATACAAACTAGCTATTAAAAAACAATACTGAAAGATTAATTTATGAAAAACTATTTTCAGGGGAATCATCTGATTTTCTTGTACGTGAAAAGCGTGTAATTAGTCACTTGCCAGGTGGTTTAAGTTCAGTGCGGATTGAGTCAGTTAATTACTTAATAAAAATTAAAGAGGGTAATTATCTCCATTGTGGAGGTGCGATACTGACGCATCAGACTGTCATTACTGCTGCTCTGTGTTTACAACGTTCTCTATTGAACTATAAAGTTCTGTCCGGTCCAGGAGATGAACGCCATAGTCATCGTCACGACATAAGATCGAAATTAACATATTTCGGCAATCTTCCACATGGATCTTTTGATGGTATTGCTTTAATCACTGTTAATCCTCCTTTTGTATATGATCGAAAAACCGGAAATATACAATTGTACACAGGACCTCTATCAACAGGTACAGAGGTTTCTGTTTCTGGTTGGGGATTTACATATCCACCACAGTAAGTAATTTCGATACTTTTTCCATAAAGCGAAGAATTCAAAATCTCACTTAAAAATTCAATATTTTCATTTTTCTTAAGAAATATTTCAAATAGCTATTTTCTCGCTCTGTACGCATAATTCTAGTTAAAAATTGATTAATCCTATAGAGGAAAAAAATTCCAAATTTAATATTTGTGGAGTAAAATGAAGAAATCGAATTTTTACATTTTACATTGTATATCCAAAAAGTAAGGTGATCGTGTTGAAGCAAATAATATAACTTTTGCCTATTGTAATATTTACACAGAAAATCTGAAGTTATCGTTTTAATCTGCAATTTTATTTGTTTGGTGCTCAAAGTTGTATGAATATTAAGAAACAAAAAACTGCTTCATTATTGGATAATTATTTTCCAGATAAAATTCGATAGCTACAGATTTTTTGTTTATGATATTCTTAAATGAAAACTAAACGAAAGTATTCTGTTATATTATTTGCAAATTCTCAGTATTCATCGCTAATCTAAAAATGTGATTTCTCTCTGATTTCAGTCCTGTACCTAATATAGAAAAAAGACTACGCACTATTACTTTACCGATAATGAACCATGCAGAATGTCAAGCTGCCTATAGCGGTCACTTTAACGTTACGGACAAACATCTCTGCACTTATTGTCCTAACCAACACTGTGCTCGTCGTGATATAGGTGTTCCTTTAGTTATTAATAATAAGTTGGCTGGAATTCACATTTGGAAGGGAGAGACTGGAAATGCAAGAAATCCTGATGTTTTTATAAACTTGCACCGTGCCGATTACAGTGAATGGATCAGAGAACACATAATCTTATTGTAAATTATCAAAAATTCAGTGGTTCTTACATAAAATATGCAAAATAAGATTTTGTATCGTATAACGATCTTAGATAAAAAGCTTGCTCATATTGTGAAAATCTTTTCCTGAATGAAAAGTAATCTTAATTTCATGAAAATGTAATATCTCATTTATTAGATACAGTTTAATGGTAAATATTGTTGATTATCCATTTGTCATTAAATTTTCATTTCTGGCATTTTACAACTTGAATAACAAATAAACAGAGCCTTTTTCATAAAATCAGCCTCGATAGACCTCTTCAAAATTTAGTTCTAATTTTTAAAAAAGATTGAAATACGATAAACATTGTAAGCTCTGAATCAATTTGAACCCTAATTTTCTAATTCGTCGCACTGTGTGCCAACTCTGAAAAAATACAATACAAATGAAGAAGATTACCTTTCAAGACAGAGGCAGACTTGTGTATTATACATGAATCAAGGACAATCTTTAAGCAATAAAGACTTTATACTTTTTTAATATTGCTTAACGTGAGCCGTTAAACTGTCTACTGTCGACTTTTTTACGACTCTAAAAATATTGTTCCTTTCTCAAAACTAGATATTGAGCAAATAAACTGAAATTATAAAAGACGACAAATGCCCAGAAATCATACTTTTGATATTTTTTTCAGAGCAACTGTTTTAAAAATCAGAATATCGTCATCCAAATTGTAATATTTACTGCTCAGAATGTTACAAAATATATATTTGCATCTGGTGATTCTTTGCGGCGTTTTCTATCATGGAATTATCGCGAAATTAGCAGATGTGGATACCAGTAAGTTAAAATATATAAATAATTTCATTTGTACTAAACTGATGTTACCAGCTATTAGAAAACGATATTAAAAGATTAATTTTTGAAATTTTTTTTTGCAGGGGAATCATCCGGTTTGCTTTTACGCGAGAAACGTGTAATTAGTCACTTGCCAGGTGGATTAACTCCAACGCTGATTAACGAAGCTAATTACATGGTAAACATTAAACAAAATAATCGTCTCGTTTGTGCTGGTGCAATACTAACACACCACACTGTTATTACTGCTGCTCCCTGTTTAAAACTTAATCTGTCGCACTACGACGTTTACTCTGGGTCAGGAGATGATCGCTACAATATTTATCACACCGTAAAATCGAAATTATCACATTTCGGCAATCTTCCACATGATGAGTTTGATGGGATTACTTTGCTCACTGTTGATCCTCCTTTCGTGTTTACCTACAAAACTGGAAATATACACTTGCACGTAGGATCTTTACCTGTAGGTACAGTGGCTACTATTACTGGTTGGGGAATTACATGTCCAGCTCAGTAAGTCATCATTATATTTATTAAATACATTAAATATAACTGTTAAGGGCCTTGGACCCAGGTGTTAAGATCAAAATTAAATTCTTCATTTTACTCAACGAAAATTATAGATAAATATTTTTCTCATAAAATGAAGAATTCGAAATTTATCTTCAAAATTGAATATTTTTATTTTAGGTAAAAAATATTGAAATTAGATACTTTCTCGTTCTGTTTGCATAATTCTAGTTAAAAATTGATTAATTCCACAGAGGGAAAATATTCCAAATTTAAAATTTGTTGAGTGCAATGAAGAAATTGAATTTTTAGATTAGAACTTGGCCTACTTGGCAAATCTCTCTCAATATTAAGAAACAAAAGACAGCTTCATTATTAGATTATTTTGTTGCAGCAAAAATTCATATTTTAAATTTTTGTATATTCATTATACCTACTGTTAAATGACTGCAAAATGAAAATATTCCATATTAAATTTTTTGCAAATGCGCTGTACCTCTGTATCCAACACTAATCTAAAAATTTGTTTTCTCTTTGATTTCAGTCCTATACCTAAAATCACAAAAAGACTACGGACTATCAATGTACCGATAATGAACCATCAAGAGTGTCAAAATATCTACCATGGTCGCTTTAACATTACGGAGAAATATATTTGCACTTATGATGCTAACCAACACTGTGCTCTGACTGATATTGGCACTCCTTTAGTTGTTAACAATATGATGGCTGGAATTCACGTTTGGATGGGACACCAGAAAACTTCAATAAATCCTGATGTTTTTCTAAACTTGCAACGTGCTGACTACAGTGAATGGATCAGAGAACACATGTTACTTAATTAGCGAAAATTAAGTGATTCTCATATAATTATCTACAATAACCACAGAGTCCCACTGGAAAAAAAAATATGATACTGGATAATGTGTGTAAAGCAGTTAAAATATGCAAAACAAGATTATATTCTGTATCGTATAACAATCTTTGATAAAAATCTTGCATCATGTAAAAATAATTATGTACCATTGTGCTATAAACGAAGTCAAGGTCATTTTTAAGTTTATAAAATTTTCAACACATTTATTCTATTTTCTAACTTTACACATGTGTCGCTTTTTTTAACGACACAATAAATATTATGACTTTAGCAATCTTATATATTCAGCAAATAAAATTAGATTATAAAAGACATCAAAAATACCCAGAAATCTTCCGTTTCATATCGTTATCAGAGCAACAGTTGTAAAAAGCAGTTTATTCTTTAAAATGTTAAAAAAGACATATTTACATATTTTGATTTTTTGCGGTATTTTGTATCCAGGAATTATCGCAAAATTATCAGATGAGGATACCAGTAAGTTAAAATATATAAATAATTTCATTTGTACTAAACAGATGTTACCAGCTATTAGAAAACGATACTAAAAGATTAATTTTTGAAAAACTATTTGCAGGGGAATCATCTAATTTGCTTGTACGTAAAAAACGAGTAATTAGTCACTTGCCAGGTGGAATGATTCCAAGATGGATTGACGAAGCTAATTACGTAGCAATCATTAAAAAAAATAATCGTCACACTTGCACTGGTGCAATACTGACGCTTCAAACAATCATTGCTCCTGAATTCTGTTTTATGCTTTCTCTATCACACTACGAAATTTACTCCGGATCAGCAGATGAACGCTACAGTAATTATCACACCGTAAAATCGAAATTATCACATTACGGAAATCTTCCACACGAAGACTTTGATGGCATTGTCTTAATCACTGTAGATCCTCCTTTCGTGTTTACTAGTAAAACTGGAAATTTACAATTGTACACAGGATATTTACCTATAGGTACACAAGCTGTTGTTACTGGTTGGGGAATGACATGTCCTTCACAGTAAGTCATCAGTATTGTATGTATTAAGGGTGTTGGAGCCAAGTTCTTATCTAAAAATTCGATTTCTTCATTTTACTCAAAAAATATTAAATTTGCAATTGTTTCCTTCTGTAGAGTTAATCAATTTTTAACTAGAATTGGGCGTACAGAGCGAGAAAATACCTAATTCAAATATTTTTTAAGTAAAATCAAAATATTTAATTTTAAAGTTCGATTTTGAATTCTTCGTTTTATGCAAAAAGTATCGATATTAAATATTTTTTCGCTCTGTACGCAGTTTTATATTTGAAAACAGATTTGCGCTACAGAGCGAAAAAATATTTATCTATAATTTTCGTTGAGGAAAACGGAGAATTGTATTTTGAGTCTAACATTTGGGTTCAACGCCCTTAAATGAATAAATTCCATGTAAAATTATTTGCAAATGCTCTGTATTCATCACTAATCTAAAAATTTTTTCTCATTCTGAATTTAGTCCGGTATCCAATGCCAGAAAAAAACTACGCACTATCACTATACGGATAATGAGCCATGAAGAGTGTCAAGCTGTTTACCGTGGTCGCTTTCCCATTACAGACAAACATATCTGCACTTATGATGCTAGCCAACACTGTGCCAACGCTGATGAAGGTGTTCCTTTAGTTGTTAACAATAGGATTGCTGGAATTTACATTTGGAAGGGACGCGATAAAAATTTAAGAAATCCTGATGTTTTTTTAAACTTGCTGCGCGCTGATTACAGTGAATGGATCAGAGAACACACTATGATTCTGTAAATTAGCGTATCTGCAATTTTTGTCAAAATTGAGGTAAAGTCGTCAACAGCGTTACACAAATGATAAATTATCCAGTTTCAATTAGTAGTTCCATAAAAGGAGTTGTAGTTATCCTCGGAATAATTAATAATAATTACTAAAGAAAAATGGCAATTAATATCAAAATAATTCATAATTACACAGGAAAATTCTAATTATGCTGTTATTAATTACGATATATAATTAATTAGTACTGTAATTCATCAGAGTATAATTACAATTCTTTTTGTGTAATTATTAATTATTTATTATACAAAATAGGCTCTGTCTGTTTTTTATTCAAGTTACTCATTTTAAGAAATTAGGGTCCAATCCAGATTCTCTGTATTGGATAATAATTAGCTGGAAAATAAAGGGAAGGCTCAAAATGATTAAATTAGCGACAGAAACGCAAAATCAAATAAAGGACCATTCTGCAGAACTAACACAATTTCAGATGTTAGTTTCTTGAGAAAATCTTATTTAAATAACTCTTTAAACATTATAGTCATAAAAAATACGTATTTTATAATTAGAGATAAAGTTCTAAAAATAAAGAAGCACGACCACAAAATGGTCTCAATAATAAATTTAAATAACATAACTGAAATTGGTACAGCTCCAAATAAATAAATATAACGTTACAGATTTGTAAATTGTTCAGATTTGTTAATATTACAAGTAAAAATATTGTTAAATGTGAGTTTCTTCCATCAGAATTTTAATTTAGGGATAAAATGATCAAATTTGCAAAGAACAATGTTGTTTATAACAATAGTAAATATTTTTGTCTATTTCTGTCATTAAATTTTTATTTTTGGTACTTTACAACTTGAATAACAAATGAACAGAGCCTTTTTCATAAAATCAGCCTCAATAGACCTTTTCAGAATTTAGTTTTCATTAAAAATGAGTGTAAAAAAAAAAAGTTGAAATAGGATAAATATTGTAGGCTCTGAATAATTTTGAACACCAATGTTCTAATTCATCGTCCGATATACCGGCTCTGACAATACAATACAAATGAAGAATTCCACTTTTAAAAAGAGAGACTCGTGCAGTATAGACAAAGCCAAGGACATTTTTAATCAGTAAAATTTTCAAGACCTTTTCCATATTGTGTAACATGAGATGGTTTTACGACACCATTTCTAAATATGTAATTGCTTTCGTAGAGAATCAAAGCAAATAAAATTAGATTATAAAAGACGTCAAATATCAAGAAATTTTCCTTCTGATATCGTCTTCAGAGCTACAGTTTTAAAAAGCAGATTGTCAATTAAACTGTAATATTTATTCCTTAAAATGTTACCAAAGATATATTTACATCTATTGATTCTTTGTGGCATTTTTTATCATGGAATTATCGCGAAATTATCAGACGACAATACCAGTAAGTTAAAATATGTATATACAAATTTCTGGCTTAGGCCAATCTTTTTCTATCCCTTTCGCAATTAATTGCAGCGCCTATCTTTTTCAATCCTTTCCAATCAGGCTTAAATTATCAAAAAAAACACCCCCTTTATGGAACTCTGTTGAACTAGGCCAAAATTATCAAAAAACACCCCCTTTACCACACTCTGGGCTCAACCAGGCGTAAAACTTCAAAAAACACCCCCTTTACGTCACTCTGGGCTCAACGAGGCCAAAATTATCAAAAAACACCCCCTTTACCACACTCTGGGCTCAACCAGGCATAAATCTTCAAAAAACACCCCCTTTACGATACTCTGAGCTCTACCAGGCCAAAAATATCAAAAAACACCCCCTTTACCACACTCTGGGCTCAACCAGGCGTAAATCTTCAAAAAACATCCCCTTTACGATACTCTGAGCTCTACCAGGCCAAAATTATCAAAAAACACCCCCTTTACCACACTCTGGGCTCAACCAGGCATAAATCTTCAAAAAACACCCCCTTTACGATACTCTGAGCTCTACCAGGCCAAAAATATCAAAAAACACCCCCTTTACGACACTCTGGACTCAACCAGGTTAAATTATCAAAAGACACCCCCTTTACGACACTCTGGGCTCAACCAGGTCAAAATTATCAAAAAACACCCCCTTTACCACACTCTGGGCTCAACCAGGCGTAAATCTTCAAAAAACACCCCCTTTACAATACTCTGAGCTCTACCAGGCCAAAAATATCAAAAAACACCCCCTTTACGACACTCTGGACTCAACCAGGTGTAAATCTTCAAAAAACACCCCCTTTACAATACTCTGAGCTCTACCAGGCCAAAAATATCAAAAAACACCCCCTTTACGACACTCTGGACTCAACCAGGTGTAAATTATTAAAAAACACCCCCTTTACAGAACTATTCAGTATAACCATCTCAACCTTTTTCTATTCTTTTTATAATTATCTGGGAAGCCTATCCACATCTATCCACCTATAATAATTTAAATCCTTCTCTATCTCTCTTGAAGTATACTGTCAAGTCTATCCATTTCAATCTTTACTATTCTATTCATTTCTATCCTCGTATAGTCTTTTCAATCCTTTCCTATCTCTTTTGAGTGAATTACCAAGTGATTTCAATCATTTCTATCCGTGCCTATCCCTAATCTAATCATCTCAATCCTTTTCTATTCTTTATACAATCTACAGAAAGTCTATCCTTTTTAATCCACACCTTTATATCCACAATTATTCGCGTATAATAATTTCAATCCTTCTCTATCGCTCTATAAGTTAGTGAGTATACTGACAAAGAGATTCAAAAGGATAGAGATGGATAGACGAGAAATAAATGAGATTTAAGATATAATTTATTGATTTAAGAAAGAGATTGAAAAAGATAGAGATGATTAAACAAGGGATTGATTGGGATAGAGCTATTCTATGTACTGAATAACGTTATTGATGATACTAGCTATTAGAAAACAATACTGAATGATTAATTTATGAATTATTTTTTACAGGGGAATCGTCGGATTTGCTTATACGTGAAAAACGTGTAATTAGTCACTTGCCAGGTGGATTAAATGCAAGACGGATTACCACAGCTAAATATATGGTAATGATTAAAAAATACAATCGTATCCATTGTGCTGGTGCGATACTGACGCTACACACTGTGATTACTGCTGCTACCTGTGTATCACAAAGAACTTTATCCATTTATGGAATTTACGCCGGTTCATCGGATGATCGCTACAGTTCTGTTCACACCATAGCATCGCAATTAACACATTACGGCAACCTTCCACATGAAGATCATGATGGTATTAGCATAATCACTGTTAATCCTCGTTTCGTGTATAGTAATAAAGTTGGAAACATAGGTCTTTACGTAGGATCTTTACCCGCTGGTACATCAGCTACTGTTGCTGGTTGGGGCTGTAAATACCCTCCACAGTAAGTCATCATCATTAACTGGTTATTTATGGTGGAAATCCCTGTTGGAAGTAAAAACATAGAAAGTCTATCCATTTGAATCTTTTTCAGTATTCAGGATTGAAATAGAAAGGAAAAATCTATCCTTGCCTATCCATGCCAATCTATTTTTATCTCTACAATAATCTCTTTCCTTTTGAGTCTCCACCTTTCTATCTTTCTGTATCCTTCGTCTATCCACGCCTATCCACGCCAATCTTTTTCTATCCCTTTTGCAATCCATGGATACAAAGTGCAGACTTAGGAGGAATAGAAAATCTCTAAAATCTCTATCCTTTTCTATCTTTTTCTTCCAACAGGGATTCACAATACCTCACTGGATAAAAAATTGTATTGCGAAGCAACTATTGACTTTCTTGACTTAAAAAAAATTTGCTAGTAATTTTTAAGAGTTATTTTAGAAGACTCATTGGATACAGTTACGAAAAAAAATATTTAGTATTCATAAAAAATGTTTATATGAAGTGGTAAAAATTGATTGGGGTCAAAAAACAAAAAATCCTGGGGCCAAATCGTCCCCAGTGTGGCAGCTAAGGGTTAAAATTTTATATCCAAAAAGTAAATGCTCTGTATCCATGACTAATTTAAAAATTGTTTTCTCTCTGTTTTCAGCCCTTTAGCCGGTCTAGATAAGAAGCTACGCTTGATCACTTTACCAATAATGAACCATGCAGCCTGTCAAAATATGTACCGCGGTCGATTTAGCATTACGGATAAACATATTTGCACTTACGATGGTAGTCAACACTGTGCCCTATATGATGTAGGTTCTCCTTTAGTTGTTAACAATATGATGGTTGGAATTCACGTTTGGCAGGCAGAGGATTTAGATATGAGCAATCCTGATGTTTATCTAAACTTGCAGCGCGCTGATTACAGTGAATGGATCAGAGAACGCTCTCTATTAATGTAATTTAGCTAAAGTTCAGTGCAAAGCTGTTAAAATATGCAAAATAAATTAAATATACAATTATAATGGGGAATTGTGCATAGATTTATAATTTGTAATATTAGATATTTATTTTATTCTTTCTGATTCTTTGTTGCTTACGTTTAACAATTTTAACGTTTAACAATTGTTTTTTTTTTCTGAGAGATAAATATTTTTTTAATCGTATACAAAGTATATAAATCGTATACACAAGGACATTTTTCAGCTTTAAAGCTTTTAAGACTTTTTTCATTGAGGCGATTGTTACTTTTTTTACAACACAATAAATATTATTGCTTTCACAAAATTAGATAGTGAGCAAATAAACTTACATTTTAAAAGACGGAAAATATCCAGAACTCTTAATTTCTTTTGATATCGTCTTCATAGCAGCCGTTTTAAAAAGCAAATAGAAAATCGTCATCCAAAACTGTACTATTTATTGCTTAAAATGTTAGAAAAGATATATTTGCATCTGTTAATTCTTTGCGGAATATTGTATCATGGAATTAGGGCGAAATTATCAAACGAGGATACCAGTAAGTAAAAATAAATACTGGAATGAAGGTATTGGTTTTAGCTATTAGAAAAAAATACTGAAAAATTAATTAAAGACATTTTTTTTCCAGGGGAATCTTCCGATTTGCTTCTACGCGAAAAACGTGTAATTAGTCACTTGCCAAATGGATTAGTTTCAATAATGAT
Organism: Synergus japonicus; assembly: GCA_900474275.1. Classification (NCBI taxonomy): domain Eukaryota; kingdom Metazoa; phylum Arthropoda; class Insecta; order Hymenoptera; family Cynipidae; genus Synergus; species Synergus japonicus. The sequence goes on along the minus strand of UCOH01011967.1, from coordinate 1,158 downwards.
TGGCGAAGCTAATTACATGGTGAAGATTAAAAAAGGGGATCGTTTTCATTGCACAGGTGCAATACTGACTCGTCACACTGTTATTACTTCTGCTCCCTGTGTAAAACTTTCTCTATCAAGCTACAAAGTTCTCTCAGGTGCAGGAGATGATCGCACCAGTAATCGTCACATTGTAAGATCGAAATTAACACATCACGGCAATGTTCCATATGAGGAATTGGATGGTATTGCTTTGATCACAGTTGATCCTGCTTTCGAGTACAGTCGAAAAACTGGAAATATTCAATTGTACACAGGATATTTACCGGCAGGTACACGAGCTATTGTTAATGGTTGGGGATGTGCTTATCCATTAAAGTAAGTCATCATTTTCATATTTATTATATATATTCAATAGGTGCTTCTATGAATATTATCATTTGCTTGAAGTTTCAGACGTCTAGTCTGGCGAATTTTTTTATTTTAGGATATCTTCAGGGTGTTAATGTATTTTGCTCACTGAGAAGAGTTTCAAAAAACATTTTTTACTTTTATTTATTTACTAGTAGAAATTTACCAGGAGCTGCCCGGAATTTTAAGTGATTTTAAGGAACTTCATAGAATTTAAAGGGGTTTTCACTATTATTATTTTATTGGTCAAGGAATTTCAAGCAAATTCAAAGGATTTTTAAAAAAGTTTTTTAAAAAGAGATTTTTATAGCTGCTACAAGATTTCAAGACATTTTAAGGGGTTTTATTAGATTCTAAGTGACTTTAAGAAATTTCAGGAGATTTTGAGATATTGTAAGTAATTTAAAAATATCATAAAATAGTTTGAGGTACTTCAAAATTTCATGAGTTCTGATTGAAATCTCTTAAAATATCTTTTAATCGCATGAAAATCTTTGAAAACTCTCGAAAGTCCTTAAAATTACTTATTGTCCAATAAAACATTGTTAAATCCTAGAAAATTTTATAAAATCCTATTAAACTTCTTTAAAATCCTAGAAAAGCTAAGTCCCTTTAAATTTCTTAATGTCCTTTAAATTCCTGAAAATCACATAAAATTTCATAAGATCCACAATAATTCTAGAAGTCCCAATTTTGAATCTCTTAAAATCCCGGAAACTGTCCAATAAATAAATAAAAGTAATATATATATATATATATATATATATA